>JAWNPC010000882.1:0-84356 GCA_035045365.1 Drosophila leonis
CATTTTATATAACTTCAGATTGAAAGTAATGAAATGTGGAGCATTGTATATTAAAATTGGTAAACTTGTATTCATATTATACCCTGAACCCATTGAAAATGGGAAATCAGGGTATAATGGTTTTGTTAAGCTGCCAAATGTATGTAACAGGCAGAAGGAGGCGTGGCAGACCCCATAAAGTATATATATTGTTGATCAGGGAGACGAGCTGAGTCGATTTAGCCCTGTCCGTCTGTCTGTCTGTCTGTCCGTCTGTCCGTCTGTACGTATGTATGAACGCGTCGATATCAGAACATATAAGAGCTAGAGACTTGAAATTTTTTTGGAAATCCCTGTATAGCACGCGCATATCGAGTTTGTTTTAGAAAATCGATAACTATTCCCGTTCTTTTGTTATCGATTAAAAACCTTATCGAAATGAAGTTTATAAATTATATCTCGTACATCTTTGGAGCTAGAGTCTCCAAATTTTGCATTTATTTTCATTTATATTTTATACAATTTCGGTTTTTGTTAGATTTTGGATATTGGTTAAAAATTTTTTTAAAATTTTTAAATTGTAGGTTAGTTGCAAATATGTGAATGAGTTTGCGATTTTATACAACTGCAAAATATTCAATATAATATGTAGATCATATGCTGAAAATTTCATTGAAATCCATTAAGTATCAAAGAAGTAATTAAACAAAACGTTTTGTCAATTGCAACATGTGACCAGAAACCCACCCTCGTTTTCATTTTTTCTATACATGTGCACACATACATTGAGACATTCGAATGCGAGCATTCTTGTCTGTTCTAAGAATCACAACAATAACAGCTGACTGCGTGAATTTTGTTACAATTTTTAGCTGGCTTTTGTCTCAAATTTGCTACTACTTGTCTAAGCATTGCAGTGGCGGTGTTGATAGAAGCGGGGCACGCCATGCCGTGCGCGCAGATCTGGGATCCAGCCCTGCCGATACCAAATATTTTCTTAATTTTTTCTTTTTTTCTTTTATTAAATTATTATTACTCTTTAAAAATCATATTATATTCTTTAAAACAAAAACATGCTTTTTGATTGCGAAAGTGCAAGATTAGCAATTTAATTAAATTTTGTATAAGTTTGTAATGTATACAAGATACGGAATATATTTAAAAACGCAGATCGGACGGGGTTCAGGGGATCTCCTAGTCGGGTACCCCCGACTAGAGTTTTCTTACTTGTTTTTATTTATCTTGACATGATTTTCAGATTGCATTTTCCAAGATAGCAAATTTTGTATGTGGAGAAGGAGTTTTCGTAAGAGTTTTCAACTTTAACAATATTTCCTTCTGGTTTATTTCAAATTGAGAATTTTAATTTTAGAGTAGTGCCTCCGATTCCATAGAGAAAATCTTTGCGAATCTTTTTATATTCCTATTACCAGCGGCTATGATTCGTTATATTATGATTCTTTTCTTTGTTTCATTTATATATCTGTTTCCTTAAAAACTGAGAGGAATCAGTATAATGTCCGTCCTATAAAGTTGGTATATTCTTGACCACAACGAAGAGCTGAGTTGATATATTCAAGTCCTTCCGTCCGATTGCTAGTTAAGCTTATCCGACTAAATGACTTTTCCTTAGGAATATTTTATAATGAAAGCGCACTCAATTATAAATCTGGTATTATTCAGCCCGCAGGCTGTGTTTGATAATTACCATTCAGAATGCTTCGTGCACGTCGCAATTGTTGCACGAGATGGGCGGAATGCCGCGACGCCTTCCGATTAAATTATTAATGTCGCATATGTCGTGGTCTCCTGACCAAATGGCTATATATCCTGAGGCGTAATTAGTAACACTTGCCTGCTCAGTGACACTCACACACACCCATACACACTCACACACACCCGCATTAAACTCATTTATTTATGGATGGCGCAACTGCAAGTAATTACGAGTAATTACCTAGGTACAACAAGATAAATAGACAATAAAAATTAATTTGGAAACGTTTACTCATTGAAGCAGTAATCGGAATCGTTGGAATTGTGTGTGTTACCTAGATTTAACCCAACTTCATGACTTATTAGGTATATGACATTCAAATCATGTTATGACCTTTAACCAATGGGTAAGGAAGGTTCAGAAGGCAGCATACATGACCCCAAAAACTGTATACATATGTATATATCTGCTAGAGTAAGACGAATAATTGAGATGCTATGTTGATAGCTATAAAAGTTAGATATTCTAGAATCGCTCTAGGTTCAGGGTATCTGCGAGTCGGCTGTGCTGGGAGACCAGCTTTACTTGTATAATTATTAATTACTAATAATAATAATCTAATCTCTGCTCTAAAGTAATAGTGATGATATTATAGTTTTTGCTTCGGTTCGGAAAAAGTTATGTCTCCCACACTATTGGAGCCTTAGCCAATTGGAGTGGCAGATTCATTGGTGCCTCAGCCTCATTGCCCAAACCTCTAACAATCTAGAATGAAATTATGATTGTATTATATGCGCGCCTACTGGGGCGTTAAAATTCATAACTATATCTGTTTTGGAGGTAAAATCCAAACATTTATCAGATCGCTATGAGCTTGAGCTCCTCGATAAATATACTTATAAGTGGCAAACCAGAAAATAATAATTTGTAATAAATTACATAAATTTTGGGCCGTGAACGAGAATTATTCAGTTGACCTGCAACGTTCTTACGCATTCAATTTAAATTGATTATGTTTCTGTTTTATTTCCCCACTCAAAGGGTAAGCTACATCTAAAGTGTGAAGAAATTGATGAGCGCTCATCAGGATGAATTCCATGACAGTCGAAATGACAGTGGCTTTGAGCATACACTAAAAAAGAAGTCTTTTCACAAATGCTCCTTTTAAATCATGAATTGCATAACTATTCATTCAACCCGACTTTATTCTTTATACAGTATCATAATAAATACTGTATTAAAGATTTAGCCTCTTTCGATATTTAAATGTCACAAGTTGGGCGAAATCTTTACATTGAATTTTCTATTAGTACTATGCACGCTGAAGTTGAGCCAATCAATCAAGGTCGAATTAGCAGCTCTCTAACGAATCACTAACGAATTTTGCTGGTATCAATCAAAGTCACCGAAATGCAATGAAAATTGACCCAAGACAAGAGGGAGACAGAGAGAGCGCGATTAAATTGGTTTCACTTGTTATTGGTGTTAGGAGGGAGATTCACAAAAACGTTGCAAATTAAATGCATGGCAAACAACACGGTCAAACCAAAACAAGTCTAAAGCTCTAGTCGGGACTGCTCGACTCGGAGATACTGCTTATTTTTGCACACATACACAAAAACACACGCACTCACACACATACTCGTCGACATATACATAAAAGAATTTCAACCATATGGTTCGAGCTTGCATCTTTACAATCAAATAGTATATTTGACACTATAACCAAATTTTTTATTTAAATAGCAATTTACCTTTGATGACCTTAACCGACCACACACAGCACCTCTACCATTCCCGGAACTCCATTCTTTATTCGCAGTGTAGCAAATCTGAAACTAAAGTAGCACCTGACAATTCATGCAGCATTCAATCGTAATTGCAATTCATAGAATTTGAAAAGGAACCCACGCATTTGAGTGTACGCGTGCACAAGTATACGCTGAGTGATAATTGGCCCATGGCTTAGTCAATTGACAACACTGCTCTAATTCCGTCTGCATTATTAAACGGATTTCAATCAAGCTTTTAGCTGATGATCTACAATATATATTCCACTGAATATGTGGCATATCATAAAAAGTGCAAGCGCTTTCACATTTGGCTATATTATTATTATTAGCAACGGATATTCAATTTACAAAACTGTTAAAGATGTGGAGGCGGCATTCAAAATATGAAAAAACTCAAAATTGTATACATTATGCCTGGAACTAAATGCAAAATTTGGAGACTCTAGATTTGATGTTAAAGATATGATTGTATAGCTGAAGCTTGATAATGTTTATCGATTTTATGAACTGAATATGTCTGGACTAGTTGATGCAAATTTGATCTGTGCGTACTATAGGTGGACCTACGTAAATATTTCAGTCTCTAGCTCTTAAATGTGAAGGACTAAAGGATGCCTTGAGTCCTCTTGAGTCACATGACCAAATTTCCTTTCGCTCACACTATCAAAAATTCATATCCAGTGCATATCAGACAATCATTCTTTTTAATTATTAGAAGCTTAAGAGCAATAAGTATTTCAAATTCGTCGATTATCATTAAAACATATTCAAAATGGGATTTCAGGGTATAATAGTTTTGTGAAAATGTATGTAACAGGCAGAAGGAGGCGTGGCAGACCTCATAAAGTATATATATTCTTGATCAGCTCGACAAACTGAGTCGATATTGCCATGTCCATCTGTCCGTCCATCCGTCCGTCCGTTCGTCCGTAAAGATCTGAAATTTTAAATATATACTCGTGTATGCCATACGCAGTACGAGTTTATCATTTTTTTCGATAACGCATCCCATTTCCTTTTTATAGATAAAACCGATAATTTGTCCTCGTTTTTTAAGCGTAACTTGAGCTAGAGCTAGAGTTTTCAGATTTCCTACGTATATACGTGTGATGAATACAGACATTTTGTAATTTTCGAAGCGTAAAGTGATTGAAATATCGGTTCTTTTCAGGGTTCACGGCATCTCCTAGTCGAGCCGTCTCGACTGGAGCACTCTTACTTGTTGTTATAAGGTATGGTAAAAAGTTGTTTGAAAATAAATTTGTCAATTCTTTACAAGAAGTGCTAAGTTCAAGTTTAAGTTTTACTTAAAGCTTATTTTCTAAATATCGGCTATAGTTAATATTACACTAAAAGAGAAGCTTCATTCCGCATAGAAGATACAAGCAATTAGTACATTGCACTTAAGATAAATGAAAGAGAGCGGCGGAAAAATTAAGTTGTAACAGCGCATATTCTAGTGCGCCCTCATAATGCTCTCCTTGTAGGCATATCAGATAATGTTCAACAAATTATATAATATTTATATGTATATTCCAGCTAAAAAATTATTTTGCTTTAATTGAGCTAACTTGGATTAACTTAACTGATTATCTTAAAGAGGAATCTATTTCCATCTGCATGATTGTACCCTAATTCATTTTCCATGCACATCAGATTTGGCTCTAAATTTGCTTGACTCTCTAAATTTTCTTAGATAATTATAATAATTTTAGCTCATTTAATCATTTAATTTACCATCTAGCTAAATGGGTATACCCTTCTTTGGCTGCTACACGGTAGAATGCAGACAAAAGCAAAGCAAATACAAACTCGTTGCAGAAAAAAACCACGAAGGCGACACACAATTTGCATTAGGAAAACGCCAACTGGTTTGCCCCGGATGTCGTTGGTCGGTGCTCCGTCCAGGCAACAGAACAAAATATGCTGACCCAGCGGCTTTTACACCTACCCATGGGACCACAACACGACTGGTCCAACATTTGTCTCTCTACCAGAGACAGTAAAACATTCTGTATCACGAACGAGCTTACAACATTATGCATAAATCTTAATGTATTTAAAGGAATGCAGCATATAAAGAGATTCATTTTACGTTTCCACTGAATATCAGTGTCGATAAATGACAATTAGTCTATTGCTTTCAATTTCTACCCGAGGGAAAGCTAAAACATGTAAAAATATTCAATTGGTAAGCCCAAAAATCAATAATCTAATGAGCCAAATGCTTCTAGCTGAATGTAACTAGCAGAGAAGAAGAGGAATTCACAGTGGAAAAGTGCCGAATGCACCGCCCACCGTAACACGCCCATTCACGCTCAACACCTGCCTAATGGCGATGAGCTGATAATGGCATTCATGTTACCTGCGGTTCACTGCGTTTGCATTCACAGCAAAAGGGCTAGAGTGAGACAGAGAGGGGGACAGAGAGAGAGAGAGAGAGAGAGAGAGAGAGAGGGGGAGGATGCGGCTGCTGCTAGCTACTAATGCCTCTGCACCAACATTTGCGCTTGTATTTGTGAATCGAAAATGTAAAATTCCGCTGTGGGATGCAAAGCTCGCAATTGAAATTTAGCATTTGACCTCTTCACTTAAATTCAATGGCAGTCAACGCTTGCTGACGTTCTTTCACTGTTTCTATACCCTAGCAGAGATGTGAGTAGAAAGGATGAAGGATAATATATTTCTGAGCAGATCAATTTGTAAATTAACTCTATTTTCCTTTAAGTCAAACTCCTGATTGTTTTTACAAGATTCAATGATTTATGAGAGAAATACAACAACTTATTAGCTACCTTCGACAATAAGTAGTATATACAATAAAATATCTAAGGTATCCAAAATTTGGATACTAACTTTTTTAGGGTCAAAAGTGAATCTTCTATCGTAAAGGAATCAGGATGGAGCTGAGTTTCTAACTGTAAAACTATAGAAGATACCGATTTGCCACGACCCCTATATGTTCACTATAAATATTGTATCTTGGGTTATTAACCCGAGTAAATGTTTCAAGTCTCTAGCTTCAATAGCGGCGAAATGATTTGTGTTCATGCGGACGGACGGACAGCAGAACGGACATTGCACTAAACCAATATACTCTTTCACTTAGTGAATGAGTGTAACAAACAAGAACGTAGTGATTTGTTCATCAATCAATATTTTTGGAACTGCCTTATACCGTTTATCATCGCCCTGCATACATTTGGCGTAAGTCACGCCAAAACTAAGGAAAACCCGTTGTTTCGTCTGATTTATCTACTAGGCAAAGATATTTTAAAGTTTTGATCAATCTTAAGAGGGTATTAAACCAATAAACTTTCTTTACTCTTCACTAAAATGCCGAAATAAATGATCTTTCGCATGAGTTAGCCGGCCTTAAACAAATTAAGAGCGGAGTTCGCTGTCTGACAGTGCACAGTCGCCTATTTGGATACAAATTATTGCAGCTGTCAACATGGCAGACAGTTAATATCCAGCATCTGGGATGCTGGCTGTCAAAACACGAGTGCTGAATTTATGCGCCAATTCCATGAGCTTCAAATGAATTTTGCGTAGCTTCGCTTTATTTACTATTTCTGCAGCTGATTACTGCTGCAGTTCTATATGTGTGTATATGTATTTGTGTATATGTATGCTGACCCTATTTGCCATTTTGGTAAGCCCATTGGCATGGGTTGTGCCTTTCCTTTTACGCATGTGTGTTGCCACAGCTCGGTCGTGCATTAGTCTTGTTGCTTCTCATCGGCCACGCATGCAGCTGCATCTGTTGGCCATACATTTGTTGGAATATATTCTGGCTATTGTTTAGGCTGTTTGGCCAACTGTTTCTGGTTGGCTGTCGATGATAAAAGCAGCTGAATTTAAATTTGATTGTTTTTATACCCTTGCAAATGTGAGTAACAGACAGAAGGAGGCGTAGCCTAGACCATAGGGAATGTATACAGTTTTAATCAAAATTAGAAGCAAAGTCGATCTAGTTTATCCGTCCGTCCGTCCGTCCGTCCGTCCGTCCGTTCATCCATCCTCCTAAACCACGCGACGAAATAGTTTCCCATAAAAAATCGATAGCTTTCCTGTTTGCATGAAGTCTTAGGACTTTTCTCTTTACATGTCTGGCATTCTGTCAATAGAATAGAATTCTATCACTTTCAGTTTTCTATTCTATGTTCAGGTGTGCGTATGTGCAGATACAAGGCAACTGGTTGGGCTGGGATTAGGGCATCTATTATCTATTAATTCAATAGCCCCACGTTTTTCCAATTGGGACATAATGTTAATCAGAGGCGAACAATCTGCATCGTCTTTTAAATAGAATATGACAGAGCTGTTTGCCTGGCATTGTTTCAACGACTTTACACTAATTAATAATTAATTTAAGGGGACAATTAAGATGTCCTTTGGAGCAGACGAGAATATGACAAAAGATTTCGTCAAGGGAGTAGTAAATCAAAGTATTTGCCTGCAACGGACACACATATGTTATGTATGCAGCAGGAGGATGTCATATGTGAGCATTGGCAATGTCCAAACATAAGCCTCTCATACGGTTTGTCAGTTTCTTTGAATACCAGATGCCCAAGGCTCAAGGCTTCTCACTTTTGAAATCCTCACAATACGTCAGACTGGACACAAGAACAATTTGTCATAACAGAGCGGCGGGAGCTGAACCAACTGGCTCAACTGGCTTAGCAGGCGTTGAAAGCCACCGCCTAAAGCTGTAAAATGCAAATTTTTGGCTGTTGTTCCGATTAGCATAGAACATGCCATGATTCAAGTACATACTCATATGTATGCATATACATATACGGAAGTATATACATACATATATGAGACTGGATACATTTAATATTTTACTATATGTGCCCAGCACACTAATGGAAAAATGACGCAACGTTGCTATGTAAACTCGGCATTCGTTTCACTCCGAAAATGATTTTATTTTTGTCAGCACTGTGCAGAGCGAACTTACCCATCCTTAAAGTCTACCCCAGCACTATGCTGTGCTACGCCTGTGACTGTTGCTATGAAGCTCTCTGTAACAAATAAAAGATTCGTCAACAAGAATTCAATACATTTGTTGCTGATACATATATATATATATATAAATAATAAATATTTTAATTAATCATCCATAAAGTTTAAAGTTTACTTTTCCTCGTTACTAATTTTTCACTATTTTTCTACCTCATTATTTACTCATTTATGGTAACTGAGACATTTATCTTTTTTTTGCCATTGAGCCCCAACTATGCATCATGGAGCCCATCGCACATCACACTCATTTTTAACGCACTTGTTGTTTTAAAATTGCAGCAAAATGTTTGTTCTCTAACCTCTCGGCTTTTACCAACGAGCATACCACGCTGAGTAAATCAGTCCTCGTCCGATTACCAAAATGAGGTTGCGGCGGACGTGGCTAGTACTTAGATGGTGTTGTTGGCATCGTCCAAAACTTTTTTTTCATTTTTCGCTTTTCCGTATTTCAAATCTCGTTATTTATTATTTCATACAATTTGATTCATAAGAAATATTATATATATATTTTGTACTCATTCACGAAGTGAAATGAGTATATTGGTTTTGTGCAATATATTGGTATATTGGTTATGTTCGCCCCAAAAAAACCCTGTAATTTCCACATTTTTGGAACGTAAGCGTCTAAATTTAACAGTTACGTTACCTTAAACTCCTTCTAAGGATTGCCCAAAAATTGCATATCTGCGCCCACAAAATTGAAAGACTAAGACTGTTGTCCTCCTCCATTGATTTGCCAAAAAAAAAATATATATACATACATACATGTATATACCAAATCAGAAAATGGAGCTGGTAGCATATAAGTATTCTGCAGTCAGTAACGCACGACTGCAACGTTCTTGCTTGTTTGAAACAACTTCTCATCTGCTTGAAGCGTGACAATAAACAAAGGCTTTATGGTGAGGTGAATGGGTGGCGTGGGCGATACATTGTGGATGCGAGTACACAATTTTATCTTTGGAGGCGCACTGGCAGCACTGATTTTGTTGTTGTATTAATCCACGTAAGTTTGCATCGCTAATTGAAAAGATTAGCGACGCGTCGTGCATAGGACTACAATAGACGGATTTAGTTGACTGTAAATATCAATAACAACATAACACCAACTAATATAATTGACTCCATTGTTAACTTAAGATTATAGAGCGATTTAGTTTAAATCATAATTTCCCATCCCCACAAAGCTGTTTATGATTTGTACGGTGTCTAGCTTTGAGTGATTTTAAACAAGATATGCCGTATAGCTATTGTAAACAGCTACAGTTGGGCGCATTAAATACGTAATCATTTTCTGTGGCGATTAGCCTGGCTGTAACATATGATTGCAACCCTTAAAGAGCAATAAAGTTTCTGTATTAATAAATTTCTAATATGTTTATTCTGCTTGTCAACTAAGTTCATAACTCACTAGCAAATATTCAGTATCCGAAAATTAAATTTCTTGCTTAAGGATATTTCATAGTAAAAGCAAATTTGAAGAAAAACTAGCAGTTGAGATTTCATATCGAATATTTATTAGGGGCTTAGTAGTTGCATTTAGAAAGTTCACAATTTTAATGTAGCTTGATTAAGCTGGCTGGTAAGCTATTGGTATTTGACAATTTAGTTTTGCAATTGCCGTAAAGGGCAAAATAAATAAGAAATGAGTTCATTAGAAATCACGTTTTTTATACCCTGAGCCCACTGAAAATAGGAACAGCGCCAAACGTACACATTTTCTCAGCAGCTACTTTAGTTTAAGTTTATACTTATTTTCAGCTTAAATACATACATACATACATCGGTTCTCGTCCGATCAACGAAACTAAATTTTTTTTAATTATTACACTCATCTACGAAGTGAAATAAATATCTTGGTTTTGTGCAATGTTGAAAGTTGTTGATATATCTACGCCCATATTGAGGGCGTAAATAAGCATCTTCCAGAGTATTGGAGCCAGAACTCAATAACTTGACAGGTAAATTACTGCAGTTCCCCTCGAAAGCGCCCGACTTCAATATTCTGAGTTGTTCTGTATCTGTTCGTCCATGACAAAGGGTAGCTGAATATTACATTTGCTCGTAATTGGCATTTAATATACTCCAATGATCTTAGGGTGCTAATGAGATGCACAATGTCTGGCGTATGTTAATTAAGAACTCCTTTTCAATTGACGGGCATTGCTTTAACGACTTCACAATAATTAATAATTGATTTCAAGGGACAATTGAGATGTCTGTTGGAGCAAACGTGAATATGACAAAAGATGTCTTCAAGGGGAGTCAGGGTAATTGGCTGCAACGGAGACACACACATATGTAGCTGAATAGTACATGTGAACATTTGTCTAAAAGTAAAGACAAACGTCTAAAGGTAAAACTTACCTAAAATGTCTCACATGGTTTGCCAGTTCCTTTCAATACCAGATGCCCAAGGCTCTTGGCTTCTCACTTGCGAAAGCTAGAGAATACCTCAGATTGGACACAGAAACACTTTATCATCATCGAGCGGGAGTTGAATGTGGAAATTAAAGTGTTTTTTTTTTGGCATGCCACGCTCCAATGGAGGCGTAAAAAATATTTTTGGGTCATCGATAGAGGGGGCCACCACTAACTCAATTATACTCAATTATACTCAATTATTATTTTAAAGTTTCAAGCTCTAAAACTTTTGGAGATATAAACTTTTACGGTTTGCTACGCGCTCTATATGCGTAGATATCTCCGACATTTCTTTATGATCTTGGGTTGTCAACCCGAGTATATATTAAAAATTTCAACTCTCTAGCATCCATAATGTTGAAATGGTTTGCGTTCATACGGACAGACGGACAGACGGACGGACGTCATGACAGACATTGCACAAAACCAATTTATAAATGTCAGAACTACTAAGCATGCGCCTCGTGCAATTGTCGTGTTTTGCAACGGTTGGATGAGGAGTCACTGGCCCGGGAAATGTTGTCAGCATAATTCTATTGCTGATAATGCCCAGTTTTAGATGGCCACAGTTAAACGCATGATAACTTGCATTTTAGTAAATATTAGCAAATACATAAATAGGACTAGGTATGCCTCATTTCTTATGGTACACTAAGGGAAAATTGTACAATGTCCGTTTGTCCGTGCACAAAGCATTTCGACCATCCCCAACGTCAAAGCCATCGAGTATAGGGACATAAGTAAAACATTTGTGCCATATACTCCATGAGAAACCATGGCAATAGATATAAATATAATACTTATTCTTCGGGGCGAGATTCACTTTACAGCATAAATAGTAGCACAAATAAATAGTTTTTCTAATTTGTTACTACTTTTAGTTAATATTTGCCTAACATATTCGTCATTTAACTTTTCTGAGAGACACTTTTCCTTTTCTTGCCTGCATGTGAACGGCATGACATAACTAGAATTTAGGGCATTGACTTTCTCTATTTTGGATAACTTTCTATTTATGTTGTTTTTTTTCGCAACGAGTGCCTCAGATGAGGACTTTGATTGGCCGAACTTGTTGAGGTGCGCTGAATATGGTTTTACTTTAATATTGAGGAGAAATAGCAAAATAGCACTAGCAAAATAGCACTATGCGAATCACATTATTATGTGCAGGGAGGTGTGAAATAGAATTCTTTGGCAACCATTGTTGGCTGCTGCCTCTCAATTTAGCTCGTTTACTTTCACTTGTCCGTTTTCGTTATAATGGTGGAGTGCTGAGACTTCTGGCCTGGGCCAGAGATTGGGACGTTGCAGGCAGCGGTGTCACCCCAGTGCAAATGAAATGCGAGTCGCGTACATAAAGCAAATGCAAGTAATTGAATTTTTGAGCTGGCCAGGGCTTTTAAACTCTTTACTACACAAACATAACCCTCCCGCCGAGCCCTTGCGCGAGTCGCACGTATGGTCCACTACGATTAGCCACGTTAACAAAGACCCTATGCAAATCAAATCAATATTTGTCGTTCAGCTAGGCTGAATCAATTTCAAATGAAACAAGTCAACGACTTAAATTTTATTGCTTTTATGTTATTTGTTTCCTTTGACATCTGCGAACGGTAAATAAGAACCAACACATTTGTCCTACCTGCGTTTCGTTTCATTTGAATATGAATTGCAATAAAACACAGGAAGACCTTTTCAGTCAGATTGAAATTCATGCGTCATGGAATGATTGGGCTTTTTCACAATAATAGCTTTGAGGCAAAACATTTTCAAACGGGTCTGCCCGACTGCTCAATATCTGTTAAAAAGAGTTTTAGCTGGATAGTAGAAATCGAAACATTGTTATATCTTTTGAAGTGAATCCACGGCCTCTAAGCAACTGAAATATTTGAAAGCAGATTGTAGACCAGATTGTCCTATTCATGATAAGCAGCTCATAAATATGATTTGTCTATAAGGCACATATCGATTATTGTTTTGTGTAAAAATATTTGGTTGTATTTGGTATATTGGTTTTGTGAAATGTCCGTCTTGTTGACAACCCAAGATCAAAAAGGTTACATACCAACAACACCCTGTAATTTCCACATTTTTGGAGCGTAAGCTCGCAGTTACGTAACCTTAGACGCCTTCTAAGGATTGGCAAAAAATTACATGGCTACGTCCACTGGGGTCTTGGAAAATCGGATCTGAATATGTATGTATATATTGTGTTTCGCATAAATTTTGCTATTTTTTGAGCACTATTAGTAGTTAAGTCCTTAAATTTTGAGTTTCTAACTATAAATTATAGAAGATAGTCACCCGAAAATTTCATATCTCTCTATATATATATATATATATATATATATATATTTGTATATTATATACATACATATGTCGGATCGTACTGTATGGGTGCGTACTGACAGTGTTCCCAGATTTTGAGACCAAAAAAAACTAAATAGCTAAAAAGTAAAAATAAATAGTTGAAAAAAAATAGCCAAAATTATTTATACTTTTTTTTGTATGTTTTTTATTACTTTTTGGCTTAAAATATTTTAAATATTTTTTGCATAAAAAATATACAAGAATTGGCAATATACTAGGTTTATTGGCTCGAAACACACTTTCTACCGATAAGTTGTCAACTTTGCGTAGTATCGCTACGTTTTCCTACGTTTTGCTATCTTTTGTAAAATAGCTCAAATTATAGCTAAAGCATTTTCAAAATTTTTATAGCATATCGCTTTGAAAAATAGCTCGATTTTCTATTAAATAGCCAAAATGTCAACACTGCGTACTGTATACGAACGTGCCGGCGCGTACTAGAAGCATCTATGACGATCCGGAGAGGCTGCAATTACAATAAGATAGTGTAATATATGTAAATTAATATTAAGTAGATGTAAAGAATTGACAAATTTAGTACTTACGCAACTTCCGACGATGCTATTGGCTGGTCCAAGAATCAAGAAAAACCCAGTTTATGAAAATTGTTCAATTAAATTAAGCAAAAATTGTAAAATTATAAAATTTGCTTCCGGACTGGATCAATTTGCCAAAACTCTAAATGTAAAACATGCTGTAAACAGCTGTTCAGCAAAAGCTCTTAAAAAAGCTTTTGACCGATCGACACAGTCGCCGCCACTGAGATACCCTAGATATTAAATATTAATGTATTAAGAATTAATGTATTAAGAATTAATATTGTTGTTGTATCTGAAGAAGAGAGCGCAAAGCTCCACCCAAAGAAGGGCAATATTTGCTGTAACTAAAAGCCCAAAAAGGTTGCTGCACAGTAATGAGTTGGCTTGAATAAACGCGCGAAACACCCGAGTGCAAGTCGACAACTAAAAAAAAAGAATGTGTGTGAGAGAGACAGTTACACTGAGTGTGTGTTGGTGCGTCTTTGGGTATTTCACAATAATTAAGTATGACTCTGATATTGCTTCAGCCTTTGTAAGGGCTGTGATTGGTTAATTGAGTTGTCGCTTTTAAAAAGTACCGTTTTAGTGAGGCGACGGCGCGGCGGCGCTGTCGTCGAGTGTGGTTCGGTGTTAGGGTCAAGAAAGAATTGTGCGACGCAATTGAGAACGGCATGACCAAAACTCGCTTCGCTAAGACAATGTCTCCAAATAATATTAGTGCTTCGACATATGTATATGTATGTACATATGTATATATATGTACATATACATATGTATATAGTGATATTTTCATACTGACAATGTCCACAACACACAGAATAGTCAAAACTAGGTGTGATGATCTGCTTTTGACAAAAACTGTTCGGGCACGAACTTTTCTGGTGAACTCTAGTATTTGGGATTGCGATGCAATTCAAAGATATTCAGGACCCTCTAGGAGCCAGGGGTAGTATCAGACCATTAGCCAACTCTGTTTTCCCTTACTGTGCTTTGACTCAAAATGGGTACGGAGGGAGAAGAAAGCAATAGAAATAGCATCGTAGCCCTCAAAAAAAAGTATATCCACCACCTCTTCGCAAATTCCCGCATGATCGATTGGCCATCCTTTTCCGCAAAAAGAAGACAATCCAGCATGACAAAGCGTGGCTTACTGTTGAAGTAGCTAAAGAAAATATGTAAAAAAATATACAGTGGCTCACAGCTTATTTGACCCACCATTAAATACAAATTTCAACTGCTCATAACTTTAAAACTTATAGAGATTTTTTTTTAATTTTAATGAACATTTGTTTTCCAGTATTTAGTTAAATATAAAACATAATTTTTTTTATTCATTCCTTAAGCAAAACAATAACAAAATAACAAAAACTAAAATTATTCATGATTTCAAGCACACAGCTTATTTGACCCAAGCTGTTTAAAGAACCGTTTCAATCGTTTAGAATGGAAAATAGCGGTACTTTTTTGAGTTTTTGTTTTGATCATTGCATTCGCAAAGTAAATTTGGAGCATTTTTAAAATTTTAAGTTTAATTTTGTCAGAGAAGCACGAGTTTGCAATAATGGGAAAGGGCACAACCATAGAGCAGCGGGAGTTGGTGCTAAACCACTTTAAAAATTGAATTTCTCGGCGCAAAATTGCTCAATTTGAAGAAGACTGGCTTTCATTGAAAGTACCATGGACAAAAATATGTACTTAAATATTTTAAAAGAAAATCTTATCCAAAGTGCTGAAGATCTGGCTATAAAAGAGGGTTTCACTTTCTAACAGGACAATGACCCCAAGCACACATCGGGTATTGTTCAGTCTTGGCTGATATGGAACTGCCCGCATAATCTTAATCCGCCAGCACAGTCACCAGACCTCAATGTGATTGAAAATTTGTGGGCCATTTTGGACGCTAATATCAGGTCCCGAAATATTTCCAACAAAAATGATTTAAAAACTGCACTATTGGAGGAATGGAAGAAAATCCAGCCACTAATCACAAAAAAGTTGGTGGCGTCAATGCCTAGAAGACTTAAGGCTGTAATGAATCAAAAAGGGGGTCATATCAAATATTAAATATATTAAAACCAGCCTTAATTTTGAACTTACTGGTTATAATCTCGACTGGGTCAAATAAGCTGTGGGCTTGAAATCATGAATTATTTTAGTTTTTGTTATTTTGTAATTGTTTTGCTTAAGGAATGAATAAAAAAATTATGTTTTATATTTAACTAAATACTGAAAAACAAATGTTCATTTAAATTTTTTAAAAATCTCTATTCGTTTTGAAGTTATGAGCAGATGAAATTTGTATTTAATGGTGGGTCAAATAAGCTGTGAGCCACTGTATGTTTTTTGTACTTTACCCTTATATCATCATCTGATCCTTGAGTGATTCGCTTTTCTTTAATTTCCTGTTCCAGAAATATTCGACGCTTGGCTATAATTTCACTGGAGAAATCATCTTTTAAGAATTGTTTGTTCTCACTGGCACCGAAAAGATTATACATCGTATTATTCCAATAGATCGAGTTGCCCATTCTCTTTATAAAGATCCTTTCAATGGTGGTGAAGCTTTGGCGATACCGATCCCCTTTGGCAGCCATGTCATCCAGCTTGATATTTGAGTTAAATTGGCGAAGGAGGCACCTACTGTAAAACGTAACACAAATGCTGTTAGAGTAAACCTAGGTAATGGCTCGCTTAGAGAGATAGAAATCTCCGCTTAAAGTCAATGTTATGTTTTAAAATTTATATATGAAACTCACTGGAAAATTTCTGCAAAAAATTTCTAACCGGAAAGTTTGAATACTTAATCGAGTTCAATACTACCAAATTCTATCCCCTGTATACCTGTCGATGTCAGCAGGCCAGTGTGTAAGCCCAGATCCAAAAAATTGTAAGTCAGCGCCTTGGTTATCAGGTTTGTATCGTTTACTATGGCATCAAAGTTGTCCGATTCGAAAACACATGGCCCATGCGATATTCCACATAGCTGTGGCCCATTTTCTTGACTCTATCGTGCTTGTCACTAAACATCTCAGCTGAGGGAAAGGATTTGCACTCATTTAAAGTTTGCTGATTATCCATTCTTGGTGTACACCCACTTGACGATGAATGCACTATTCCTTATTGATTCTATACATTGTGTCCTCTACAGCTTTAAATTTATGATTGAATTTCTATTTATATACTAAACCCATTAAAAATGGGAAATCAGGATATAATGGTTTGTTGTAACAGGCAGAAAGGGACGTAACAGATCCCATAAAGTATATACATATGTATATTCTTGATCAGGGGACGAGCTGTCTGTCCGTCTGTCCTATAACCTATAAGAGCTAGAGACTTGAGACGTTTTCTGTGGGTCCATGTATAGCACGAAAATATCTAGTTTGTTTTAAAAAAATCGATAACTATTCCCGTTTTATTGTTATCGATTAAAAACCCTATCGAAATCAAGTTAGTAAATTAAATCTCCTACATCTTTGAAGCTAGCGTCTCCAAATTTTGTATTTAGATTCATTTATGATTTATAAAATTTTGATTTTTGTTTTATTTTGGATTTTGAAATACAGATCGGGTAGGGTTCAGGAGATCTCCTAGTCGGGCACCACCGACTAGAGTTTTCTTACTTGTTTTACTAGGTGAGTGACAAATCGGGAAATACTATATCCGGTTTCTCGGAAACGCTGTTATATAAAGTGCTAGAGATTTGAATTTTTGAATATATAGAGTCAACATATTTTTGGAAGTCACCTACTGTGAAAGGAAGGCAGCGTAATGCTGTCACGTGGTCAACTTTGTGTATCTGATACGCAATAGATTTTGAAAACATTTCAAAGATTCGAAGATTATGAACTATCGCGCAATTAGCATCATTTGAAAATCATTTGACACTACAACGGAAATATAAACATTAGTTAGATTCGTTAGATGTAGATAGTATGTATGTTTACTGTTTAGTACCATGTCCACCTTCATATTATTAGGTGCGATCTAACAAAGGTGTATAATTATTGTATACTCGAACGTAAAATGCAATTAAATTTAAGGTATAAAAATGTCACACCGAAATGCACAAATATCATTCGAAGCTGATACGAAAGTGAAACGATGTGGCTCCAAATGAAGTGTCTATACAAATTGTTTATCGTGGTTTTATTCGTAATTTGTTCAAGTGCTGTAAACTATGTTTTCATTGCTGAAAACGATGATTTCTTTGAAGATTGTCCAAATGAAAAAAATACTGTTTACAGTATGAACGGACTTGTGGATAAATCCAATTTATCCTTTTCGTCGCACGATGATGTCATATTAGTTTCGGGAAATGTTACTTTCATCTGGAGTATTCAAACTGGTGATCGTGTTCAAGTATTTTGTACTCCCATATTATTTGACTGAAAATAATAGTTAATATTTATTTATCTTAGGCTGCCTTTACAGTGTTTAGGTATGATCGTGGAATTTGGCAGCAAACACCATACGTCATGAAAATCCGCGACTTCGGATCAGTTGTGTTTGAAAAGGATCAAGAGTTTTACAAACATTGGACAAAGCATATATCTAATGCGGAAGACGTCAAAGACAAAATCTTTTACCCAGGAGTATGTATATTAAAACTTTCTATTTGACTAAATATTGCTAAAAATTGTCATACAGACTCAACTGATTCACGAACCGTTTGACATTAATGTGACAATGGAATTCAATGGAATGCCCCTAAGTGGTCGATACAAGATTGTTACCGCATTGAAGGCCTTTGACTCCAATAATTTGCAGCGTGACACAAGCATCTGTTTCGAAGTAATCGGAGAAGTCATTAGGTTGTAGATTCATTAAATAAATGAATTAACTATATTGCATATTCACTGAATACTTCAAAGATGTTATTCAAAAGCTATATATATAACCATTGTTTGCCTCTTGAATTTTTTTCTTATTATTGAATTTGATCTAAGTATTTGTCGATAACGTCCATCTGTCCAATTAGCGAGGTCTTTAGCAAGTGTTACGAATTGCATATTAATTTGATCATTTTAAGGTTTTTTTGTCTTCATTTTTTTTTGACAAATAAACCATCTTAGTTTGTATAACTTCAAAACTAAGAATTAAGTAAGACAGCTGCAGTCAGACGTTACCGAGTGCAGAATTCTCATTCACGGCCCACACGTTACTAGTTCTATTTTCCGACTTGTCACGCCCCCAGTTGGTATATATGTATACCATTTTAAGCAAATCAATAGAGGAGGTCAACAGTATTTTAGTCGTAAAATTCTTTTCTAACTGTAAAATTATAGAAGGTACAGTTTTTCCTGATTAGCCACTTACTTTGGTTGTCAACCCAAGTATGTATATATTTCAAATTTCAAATCTAATGTCAAGCCACTAATAGTGCTAAAGATATATTAGAAATTATATCACGTCCCTAGTGTGCGTATCTGGAAAATCATGACACTTTATGATTCGAGGGAATACACGAGAATATATTCCAAATTTCAGTCAAAGTCTCCAGCTTCAAAAGCAGCGAAATGGTTTTCTTTCATACGGACATTTCACAAAAGTAACATACTCATTTCACTTCATGAGTTAGTATAGAAAATAGACTTTAATCCTGAGCAGCCTGGGTGTGATAATGAGCTAAAGGGAAAGAAGCTTAGAATTCTATATTTTATTCTTTTTCACTTTACACTTTACAAATTAACACCAGATCACACACTCATTCTAGACGGAAGAAGCATACTTATCTCGATCAGGTTCACAGCAGAAGTGAAGAGTTCAGACAAACACTTAATACTACAGACCTACTACTTAAATATGTATATCGATCTACAATTAACATTTTTCAATGGTAAGATAAGTCAGGGGAAAATATTGTCAATAGTCTGATAGGACGGCATTGGAATACTTCTACTGTGAGGGGAATTGACAGAGGCGGAATAGATGTTTAATATATTTCAAAGATTCGAATTGGGTGATAAAAAGAGAACACGATATACATATACATGCATGTAAGTCAGTATCATTGGATAATATATTTAATTGGCACTATAATGGATACGTATTACCTAAGCATTTGTTGGATTTTGCAGATATGAATATGATAGTGTTTGCTTGTATCATTAAATCTATCTATCAAATGTGTATAAATATTGTAAAACTGTACGCGAAATCAAAATATAATAATAATAAATAATACAAAATATTTTTCGGTATGCTACGCCCAAAAGGGGCGTAACAATTAGTTTTGGGTCATCGATAGAAGGTCACTAGTATCTTAATTAGCTAATTTTAAAGATTCTAGCTCTAAAACTTTAGGATATATAAACTTTCGCTGTTTGCCACGCCCCCTATAGGCGTAGATATATCCGCCATATATTTTTGATCTTGACTATATATTCCGAATTTCAAGTCTCTAGCATCAATAGTGCGCAAGATATATAAGAATATGTATAAATCACTATATAGTCAGATCTGCTTTGCCACGCCCCCAGTGGGCGTGGATATATAATTTTTTCATTGATCTGTATGGGATGCTAACAGCAACTCACACGCCAAATATAGGCATTCTAGCTCTAAAACTGTAGAAGATACAGTTTTACGCTAACATCATGGAGTTCAGACATCTTGCATCCTCCATCCAACTGAACTCCACCCTGAACTCAGGAGAAGACATTGAGAAGGCTGTTGATTCTCTAACCGAAAACATATGTATGGTCCTTGGGACCGAATTCTGTGGAATCGAGCTGCAAGAGAGCTACGTAACCTCCTAAGAGAACTCAGAATTGATTTCTTCGAGCAGAAACTTGCTTCTATGGACTATACGATTGATGCCAACTACTCTCTATGGAAATGCACAAAATCGCTCAAGAAATAACCCTTTAGACAGGTACCTGTCAGACGTCCTGATGGCGAGCTTGAGGAAGTAACAGAAATGATACGCTCATTGCCAAAAAATAAAGCTCCGGGTATTGACAGGATTTGCAATGCCACGCTGAAGGCTCTGCTGTAAGAGCGCTACTTTATATAGTTTCAATCTTCAATGCTATCATCAGGCTGCAAGTCTTCCCAAAGCAATGGAAATTAGCCGTAATTACAATACATAATACACAATACAAGCCAGAAACGGATCCAGCGTCATATCGGCCAATCAGTCTCTTACCCTCTCTGTTGCAAGTCGGATCTCTGCCAACATAAGCCAATGCAATACATTGCGGGGCACCAATTTGGCTTCCGAGAGGGACACGGGACTGTGGAACAGGTCCATAGATTGGTGAAGCACATCATGCAGGCGTATGCCGATCTTGAGTTCTCGAACGCTGCCTTCATTGACATGCAGCAAGCATTTGACAAGGTGTGGCACGATGGTCTGCTGTGCAAAATAAACAAGTAAGAGTGCTCTAGTCGAGACTGCTCGACTAAGAGATACCCTGAACCCTGTGAAGATGCGATATTCAAATCATTTTACGCTTCTTTTATATATACATATACACAAACAACACATACACACACACACACATGCACACGCACGTACAAGCACTTTCTCTGCTACTGCGCAGTTTACGCAGCGACTGCGCGCGGGCAGCGCTTGGGCTGCAGTATGGGCTATATTTTGGAAACTTATTTGTTCAATAGGTTTGCTTCTAGATGGACTTTCGTAATCAAACTTTTACAGCGTAATAATGACATTCATATGTATGTATTTGCCAAAGCACAAGTCTCTAGTATTTGAAATACGTTTTTTTCAAATTTAGGGGG
Organism: Drosophila leonis; assembly: GCA_035045365.1. Classification (NCBI taxonomy): domain Eukaryota; kingdom Metazoa; phylum Arthropoda; class Insecta; order Diptera; family Drosophilidae; genus Drosophila; species Drosophila leonis. The sequence goes on from JAWNPC010000882.1 coordinate 21,603, forward strand.
AAGGGGGCGTGGTATCCAAAATCAAAAAATTGCAAAATGTTTGTATTCATTACACGGATACACACAGTAAATCTGAAATCTATAGCTATAACGGTATTCAAAAACGAAGAAAAGTTATCGATTTTTATCGATAATAAGGAAATGGGATGAGTTATCGAAAAAAAATGATAAACTCGTACTGCGTAGGATATACACGAGTATACATTTCAAATTTCAGATCTCTAGCTTTTGTGGTTTGCGAGATCACTGCGTTCACACGGACGGACGGACGGACGGACGGACGGACAGACGGACATGGCTATATCGACTCAGTTTGTCGAGCTGATCAAGAATATATATACTTTATGGGGTCTGTCATGTCTCCTTCTGCCTGTTACATACATTTTCACAAAAACATTATACCCTGATTTCCCATTTTCAATGGGTTCAGGGTATAAAAACCTCTTGCCATCACCGTATTACTGCATACTAAGGTCATATTTGGAGGGACGAGAGTTTAAGGTCGAGATAAAGGACATATACTCGTCTACTTATACAATAAGAGCGGGAGTGCCACAAGGCAGTGTCCTGGGCCCACTGCTCTTTTCTTTGTATATCTCTGATATACCCAGCCCCACCTCTCAACATATGGATAATCCCGCCAAGGCCATTATTGCGACATATGCCGATGACATCGCAGTCATTTACAACTCTAAAAGTTGCGCAGAGGCCAGTACAGGATTGCAAAGGTATCTGGATACTCTTACTGCTTGGTGTAAGCGGTGGAACCTCAAGATTAATCCGCTGAAAACCACAAACCCATTCTTCACCCTTAAGAAAGCAACGCAGACACCACCAATTCAGCTAGAAGGGTTTGCCCTGGAGCAGCCGCCTCAAGTCAAATACCTCGGCATCATCCTGGACAAGCGCCTTACCTTTGGGCCACACCTCAAAGCGGCAGCTAAGAAATGTCGTCATAGACTGCTCCAACTGCGGTGGCTCAACAATAAGAGCAGATTGCCGCTAGGATGCAAAAGAGCTGTATATGTACATTGCATTCTGCCTATATGGCTTTATGGAGTGCAGATTTGGGGATTGCTGCCAAATCCAATTACAAATGGATACAAGTTCTACAGAATAGAGTACTTCGACAGATAACGAACTGTCCCTGGTACGTACGTGGTTCCACACTCCACAAAGATCTGAAACTGCATACAGTCGAAGAGCAGATCGGAATGCACACGAGCAGATACAGCGAAAGACTGTTGAGACACCGCAACCTGCTCGCAAGAGGACTACTCCCCGCCAGACCATTAAGGCGACTTAAACGGCAAGGCTTTGCCAAGACTATTGGACATCAATAAGACCTCCACCATTTGAAATCCTCATGACTCGTTATGTCACCCTTACCCTTGTGTTGTTATTGTACTTTTAGTTATAGTACAGGTTCTACACTTAATAAAAAAAAAAAAAAAAAAACAGTTTTACCTGATTTTCCACGCTCGGCAAGAGGGATGATCCAGATCACGGACGAAATGGACAGCTCAGCCGAACTGGAGCAGAGGCTGGACATTCTCCGCAAATTGTGCGACCCAATGCACTAAGTGTCCAGGAGAGGGCTTCTCTGGATCGTGCTGCTAATGACATGACCGGTGAGTACTCCGATTCACACACATATACGCTCACAAAGCAATTAAAGAAACTGTTGCGAAATGGCAAATGCAACATTAAGAACAGAAGATAAAGCAAATAGATCAAAGGTAACGGGACTAGCCGAACATCATCTTGGTATAAACACACAATACTTCATCTGCTTTATGTCTTCTCAGTTCAGTTCACTTTAAGCGACGAGAGCGTACAGTTGAAAAGAATTCATTAAAGAACAACTCATATATTTAAACATAAAGCCACCGTCTCATTATTTAATATTATCTTATTAACTGCCTGCTAAATAATTCAACAGAAAGTGACGACAAAAAAGGCCAAAAACGGAGTCTCCTGCAAAAGAAGTCAATAGACAGCCAACAAGTCACTCAGAGAGAGAAAGAAAGCTCTCTTCAAGCAGCCAACAATAAAAGTGTTGGATACAGTCAGAGCGCCAGAAGAGAACTGCTGGTGCAATACAATCAAGTCAACAACTACAACAACAAGAATTCAAATACAAACGACTTACTGACAATAGCAGCAACCACAATGACAACAACAGCAAATACAACAACATCAACATCAACATCAACCAACACTAAAAGTGATGCGTTGGTGTCTCAGCAAAGTGCCACCTTTGCTACCACATGAGCTGCCAATTGCAACAACAACAACAGCAAATACAACGATAGCAAATACAACGATAGCAAATACAACAAATTGTACAACAAAAGCAACCACAAATAAGAATTCCTCCATTATTTTTTCCTATGTTGCTGGATAAACTCCATCTAAATCCAGCAGTAAAGAAATTCTCCACCAAGGCACCAGCCAATATTAGCGATGCTATTTTGTCTTCCCTTGAGGAAGACGGAATACATTTACATACGCACCAGATGCGCAGCCTGAAGGGCTATAGAGTTGTGGTGAAGCAACTTCACCATTCCACGCGATGCGAATGGCTGAAGGAAAAAATTTGGTGAAGTTGGGTTCGCCACTCGCTTCATTCGCGTCATGACGCACAGATTCTCAAAGAAGTCCCTAAAGATCTTTGAAGTGGAGCTGCCGACCATGACATTATAACCAGAAAAATAGCCAACAATGCCAACAATGCGACCAAAAACAGTGACCGTCCACGCAATCCGGCACAGACGCATTTAGCAAATTTCCAGAAGCAATTACGCGAAGAACAACAAAAAACATCCACGCTGTCCGCAGTTCTGGAAAGAAGCATGAAAATGCTAAAAAAAATGGAGGATAGAATAAACCAATTAATGCTAGTAATAGAGCGTTTATTAGGAATTCAGCCTATAAATAACGTAACAAGTAATAACGAAAACATAAAGGCAATTAATACAAATACAACTAACATGAATATGAACAAAGAAAATAAATTACAAAAACTTAAACAGCAACTAAATCAGCATCAGCAGCAACAACTGCCCGGTCCAGTGCACTTTGACACATTTGAGTTTGCGGAACTGGACAGCGAAGATGAAGACGACGTGAACATGGCTACAAGCTGGTGCACCATCAGCTCTATATGTTCTACGGTAGATGGCGTAGGACTGTATTGAAGGCCCCCCGGACGAGGCGAATAGACGACGGCGGAATTAAAAAGAATGAAAATGAAAGAAAGAAGAAAAATACAAGTTAATAATTGCTTATATATATACAAATATATAGACAAAAGCATTTTCCGATTTGCCACCCCCCCCCCCAGTTGGCGTATCGGGAAAATCTCTTTACAATTCGAGGGTATACACGAGTATACATTTGTTCCAAATTTCAAGTCTCTAGCTTCAATAGCGTCGAAATGATTTGGAAATAACAAAAAAAAAAGAATATTCTAACATTTCAAACATTGATGACTTGAAATCGCAGATAGATAGGATTCACTTTATTAAATGGGAGTACAATGACATAATGACACAGGCAGAGGTTCTCGTCTATAAATATGCAGGAAATAACAATCCCTTCGAGTCCCTTTTATTATTTGCTATCCAAATGCTTTCGTTGCCATGCTCAAATGCGGAAGTAGAAAAATGCACTTGAAAACATATATTTTTTTATAGATATTAATTTACTAATTTTACAGATATGGATTACGCAGGCCAGGCATGGAGCATGGAGCAGCCCACATACAATTTGCCACAACAATATTTATGTCGTGTACAAACAAATGATAAATATTCAAGCAACGATGCAAATGAATGTGAATTGGATAATTATTAATCAATTTAACATAAATAAGCACATTTAAATTCGTATATAAACATCATCAATAATATACATAAAATAAGTTGTAGTGCTTAATTTAATTGGTTGAAAGCCAACAATTATGTTTGCATTGAATGAGAGAAAAATTATGTTTTTGCTTAAAATGTTCATGATTTTGGAATTATTACTATAATTACAAAAATTTTGGTATGTTTTCTTCCGTTTGGATATAGCTTGTTTTTCATCAGCATATCTTTTTAAATTTGAGCTTTAATTTTAGCTTATTTGGGAGCTCAACACCGGGCAACACTAGCTGCGAGACTTTCTTGCACAAAACGAAATTAATATCGAGAGAAAAACAAGCAGCACAATTATGAATGTGAGCGATATACACTAAGAAGAGTGAAAAGAGAAAGAGAACAGAGTCAAAAATAGAATTATTAAAGCAAAAGTGCAAACAAATTACCGACGCTGCACAAAACTTTAAAATAAGAAGCAGTTTAATCATGAGGCACAGTTTAATTATGCACAGTTTAATTTAGCTTGTTGGCTAAATCAACTGATCGCAACAGTATGCAAATTAAACAACAGTTTAAAGCAAAAAAAAATAAGAAACTTATGCAATTCGGGCACATACAAAGTATTTTTTGAAATTTATTATGAAATTCTCTTCTTGAATTTTTACATTTCCAGTTCCGGGTGAAACAATTTACTTATTTGCAGCCAACATTATTATTGTTTCTTTATTAACATAGTTTATAAACATATGAGACCGTCACCCATCCCTGGGCAAAATGATGGAAAGACTGATACTTAACAGACTTCTCAACTCTGATGCTGTTTCTGTTTCAGGCGATTCCAAAATTTCAGTTTGGCTTCCGATTGCAGCATGGCACTCCAGAACAGCTGCACAGAGTTATAAATTTCGTGCTGGAAGGTATGGAAAAGAAAGAGTATGCTGTCGCAGCTTTTCTGGACATCCAACAAGCCTTCGATAGAGTGTGGCACCCTGGACTCCTTTATAAAGCCAAGTGCCTCCTACCTCCACAGCTGTTTCAGCTTATACAGAGTTTTTTGGTTGGGCGCACATTTCGCGTGATGGCTGACGAATACAAGTCGAGTGCGAAAAATATAGAAGCTGGAGTCTCCCAAGGCAGCGTCCTGGGACCCACGCTATATTCAAAATTCACTGCGGATATGCCAAGACACACTGCAATTGCAGTTTTCGTAGGACAGATGATGATACCGAGATGGCAAATATCATCGGTTTTTGTTCCAAGCTAGTAAAATATTTTAAAAAGTTGGGAATGAATTCATCGTTAGGATTTTCTTTAAAAAGCTTCCGGAAGCATTGTCAATAAAATATGAAAAACTTCAAGAAAACAGAAGATCAATTATAACAAAAGCAGTACTTAAGCCAAGTACAGTGAGGTTACAATGGATTACGGAGAGTATTGCTTTCCCACAAAATATTCTCCAGAGGAAGCCATTGCGTTGTTCATGGATTTGGGGCTATCAAGGATAAATTTTCAATTTTACGACACTTCAAGACGTTAAGGATCACACTGCGAGGCGGCTCATAATAAGTTTACCTTAATGAGAAGTAGAAGTTCTTCCAGAAACACTCACAATACTCAAGAAGTGGGGATGTAGTGGGTCGTCAGGACAAAGCTCGTACAAGCAAACCATTTGACCGAGTGATGAAACAATTTCAGATGCCAATATGTTTATGACATCTGTAATTCGGCTTCGCCTAAAAAATGGTAGTCGTACCCCTTTTCAGTACATTTTTGCCATCCTATTGCCTTTCAATACACCAGAGAGACATCCGATATTATGATGGCTACAGTGGAGGACATAAGAAACCAAACTAATTTAGATGATTCCTGGCAAAATGATGTAATGGTCGACGATCGAAACAGTAGAAGTGGTAGTTGCAGCGCACATCGTTTCTGACAACTTTATCACCTGCGCTGCAGCTCAAACCCAAGCTTTTGTTAAAGCGGAGCTTTAGCACAAAGGAGCTTTTGTGTAACTCCCTACGCGAGCTTTAATGAAATGCAACCATGGAACTGCATCCAGCTTCAAGCTGTAGAATTCCAACCAGCGAGAGAGAGCTCGATAATAGGAATTATGCCCTATATAAGCAGACATGCGGCCAAAGTCGGTATTTTTCTCGGACACCTCTGCAATTATACCAAATCCAACACGTAAAAATCAAATAACACGTGAATAAAAAAAAAAAAACATGTACTGCCGTAAAAAAAATATATACACATATTAAAGAAAATAAAAAAAGTGAAAAATTATTTTTAAAATAAAAAATATATATATATACATATGTATATATATCAAATATTTAAATCATAATTGCCACTTGCGACCACGGTGCCAGCTGATCTCGGTTTCACTCTTTGCTGTTGAGTTTTAGTAGTAGTGCAGTTACGCCAACCTTGGCCACTGCGCTGTTGATCGCCGGTGGGAGAAAAAATATATATATAAATATATATATTTATAAAAACCCAAGAAAAGGTATGTGCGGACGAGTTTGTTTTTCTTAGTTCTTTAGACTAAGTTTCCCTTTACGTTCCAGTGGGCTTTGGTCCATATCATCAACCCAAGCTGTGCGGAGGAGGTTAGCGCCACAATTTTTTTCAACACCTACATACTTCTTTACATAAATGAATTAGGGAATCTCAATACACTCGCAGAGAGATTCATGGTAGTGAGGGTAAAGCCCGCGAGGATCAATAACACCTTGGATCCCGCACTGAGCAACCAGTGTGAAGATTTTTTTTTGTGCACACAGTTTTACTAATTTAATAATATGAATATTATCTTTGTCTTTTTGGAGCTTCAGGCTTCCGTTTATATATGTAGTTTCAGTAGGGACTCTATAATAATAAGATTTATGTCGTAGGGCCTTCGAACACAGCACCACCCACCGCACCCCGAAAGAGCTAGGGTATTAAAGGATCCCGACCTCCGCTGTGCAACCGAGATTCAGTTAGAAGAGGACAAGCTGACTCTTCTGATTGCTTAATTACAGCATCCACGCAGTTCGTCACAATGAATATAATAACGAGTACAAAATATCTCCAGTTCATGCGAGAATAAGATGCATGGAGTTCATATTAATATATTATTTGTTGAAGGTACAACAAAAAAAGGAAAGCTGCACATTCAGAAAAAAATTATACAAGAGTAGTTTCTAAATACACTTGCGCTGAAAGTCGACTGTCCAATTCTAATGATTGTAATGCCTCACGCACATTTTTTGACAACATTGAGATATCGGCTAGAATCACAGGTGTTAATCATGCAAATATCAAAAGATTGGGACCTTAAATATTATAAACTGCAAGGAAATGGTAAATAGTCCCATGCCATGAATAAGATTGGAGTAAATGTTATGGATTGGCCATCCCAGAGTCCTGAGGGCACGAGAGATCACCATTTCTGAGATTAAAGCGCTCTGGCACGATATTTCGTGGGATTATATCCATAGCTTAGGTTATTCGGTTTCTAGACGAATAATAAGAAGCATTACGTGAAAACATAAAATGTTATTAGCTTTTTTAATTTTTCATCACCCAATAACGTCACGGAATATAATTAATTTTGTATCTGTTAAAGAGCAGTCTATCAAAGGCAACATAAGAGCTCCAGTAAACGGAAAGCTGGAGTCGCTCAAAATCGATGTTGCCACTAGAATGGATAAACCTATATATATATTAACCTATACAAAACAGAGATTATTGTTAAAGCATTGGGCATGATGAATGAAATATGAATATGAATATGAATGAAAAAATGTTAGAAATCCTAAATGATTACGAAATAGCACTTGATCAAATCTTCCGGTAAAAATTTAATTACAGAACATTTATAATATATTGTATATGTTATTAAAGAATTTAACATTTATACGCACAGCATAACATCTGATAATGGGAGAAACATGATAAAAGTCGTTCAAATTTTAAATGATGCCACGGAGGAATCTCTTTTTGACGATGACACGGAAGGCAAAAATGTAATGAAAGGACTGGATTCCATTGAATTGGCAATTCCGTGGAGAAATGAGCATACGGAATTAGTTATGAGGGATTGTGAAACGTTTTGTAGTCAAAGTGTCCAGTGTCGCCACTACATGTTTTCTGCAAGGAAAATAAAATAAATGTTATCCAGTGTCGTCGCTAAATGTACCTGAAAAAGAAAATAAAACAAATGTTAAATAAATGTTAACAAATGTAAAACATTATAACACAAATAACAAACAAATAAAGTTACCTACACAAAGACGAGTTCCAACTAAAGCGATGATGTTCAAATCCAGTGTCGTCGGTAAATGTAACCGAAAAAAGAAGAGAAAATACATGAAAATATAAAACTACGTAAATAAAACAAATAAACTTACCAATAAACAGCATACAACATGATATGCATCAATTCAAGCGCAATTGTTAAGAATATAATATCTAATACAATTTATATATACCATTATAGTCTTCCCTTTGGTCGCCTTAGATGCCAGATGCCAGACGAAGCTTTTTCATACAAATGAAAAACGCAAAACATCAAATTCACGCATTAATGTATTTAAACATATATGTATATACAAACATATACGTATATATATATAGACATATATATATGTATGTGTTAATGCGTGAATGCAAATACAAACATGCTTGCCAATCGCTGCTGACGATGGGCCAATCCTGGTCCAACGACGACGGCCACTGCTACAAGAAGCATCAATGACGATCCAGAGAGGCTGCAACTACTATAAGATAATATAAGAATCTATAAAAATCATGTAAATTAATATTAAGTAGTATAAAACAAATTGTCAAAATTAGTACATACGCAGAACATGTATAAGCAGACGGGCCTATTCCGGCTAAATCACTAAGTCCACTGTCCCAAAATAGTTTAAGAACAGTTCAGAGGGGACGTAACTTCTAAGTAAAGCCAAAAAAATGAATGTAAATCACTGACAAATGGTTGTAAACAAGTTGTGCCAATTAATACATACAATGTAAAACACGTTAGACGACGAGCAACCATATGGGATCAAAACTGGCCCCATTATGCAGTTGTCTGCTCTGATGATGCATTGGGTGGTCCAAGCACATCAACAAAACTTAACGTATATAAAAATGTTCACTAAAATAAGTAAAATTGTTAAATTTTAAACTTACTTTAAATTTAGATCAATTTGCCAACACACAAAATATGTAAGCAAAGCTGAAAACAGCTAATCAGCCAAAGCTCTAAAAAGCTTTTGAACGAGTGACACAGTCACCGCCAAAAAATACTTCTTCATTAAGTGGCATTTCTGTAATAGTTTTTGGGGATTTACGACAACTTTTACCAGTAGGTGATCGATGGATTTTTGAATCCAATTTTAATGATCCATATACATACATAGTTCAATTTATGCTTCGTCCGTGTAGGACCTTTTCAAATATTTTGAAAGACTAATCTTTCGCTACGGCCTTGACAACCTGTGATATTAGATTTGCTAGCTCCCGCATATGTCAACTATCTGAGGTTTCCGATGATGCGATTCATTTATTTAACGCTAATGCGGCGATTGATAACTTTAATATTACCAAACTAAATATTATTCCGACCGATCCATTTTTACCTACCGCTAGTGATTTCGAAAATCAACCCATTTAACTCTGCAAATAGGCAAAGAATATTAGAGCAATAAATAGCTTTAGGTGCTCGGAAACACAAGAATTGTGTATGTCCCTTTATTTGAAAGCTCCCGAAAAATATATGATATTGGTTAATATAGATACTGAAAATGGTTTAGTTAACAGGGCAGCAGGTATGTTAATGCAAATAGATAGACCTGGGAATAATGATTCAGCTAAAATTCTACTCTGTGCCCCAACAATTAGTGGTTCGAGACTACATTCCATGTTTTCTCTACCAGTTAACCAATCTGGTTCTGATTTAAGAGCACTAAGTAATGACTTAGCTAATAGTTTTCATTCAAGGTTAATAGACCTTAAACTTATTATAATAGATGAAATATCTATGGTAGGCTCTAAAATGTTTTCTCAGTTAGGCTCACTAAGACAACTTTTTTGGACATTGAATGACAGCAACAATTGCACTTGTGGTTTTGGAGCTTTGCGCTCTCTTCTTATCGATACTAGTTCTAACAACATTTAGTGGTTCGTAATAGCTCGAGGTCCTAACGCGACGAAGCATATATTGCACTGTAGGGATCATGAGAGTTGGATTGGAAAATCCAAAGATCGCTTACTGGCGACAACTATCGTGGATCCCCAAATACTATGACAGAAATATCACCAAATGGAGAAGTATTTTCGAAGATTTGAAAGCTCCAAAAACCACAAGTGCAATTGTTGCTGTCATTCAATGTCCAAAAAAGTTGCTTCTGAAAAGTTATAAGTTGGCTTCAACAAAGCACGGCTTCTGCAGCGCAAGTCGACAAATAAAAAAAGTATTTTGAGCACACAGAAATAATGCGACAACGGGAGGACCAAACCTTTGCTTCTGGCTTAAATAATATAGCATCGGGAAATCCATTTACTTCCGTTGCTGACGACTTTATTAAAGCTACTCATTTAAGTGCAGCAAATAGGGACAGAACTTTAAAAGTCGTAAGTAGCTTTAGGTCGTCCGCAACACAGACACTTTGTAAGTCCCCCTTTTAAAAACAACTGACAAATTTATGATTCCGGTCAATGTTGATACAGAGGATGGTTTAGTTAATGGGGCAACAGGAATTTTGATGCAAATTGATTTTGATGCATACATCGGTCCAAATGTTTTATGGATGCAATTTCCTGAGGATAGTGTGGGTGTACTTGCTCGCTCAAACTGTACGCATCGTACAGAATCTTCATGGACCCTCAAACAAAAAATGATTAGAAATAACCAACATAGGAAAAATGAGCAAGTTTCCATTGACCGTAGGCAGTTTCCAGTTGTACCTGCAGTAGGTATAACTATTCACAAAAGCCAGGGAGGATCTTCGTAGTAAGGCAACAACTGCTTCAGGGTTGTTTATTATAGATTTTGCTCCTCCCAAATATTACTACAATATAATCATTATTATTCGATCGCAGAACACAATATTTAATAACATATCAAGTTGCTTAAGGTTCAACTATGTGGAATATCAGTTTTTCAATATGATCTATTCAGATTTTAAATCATTAAGCTTTGTAGAGGCTTCCCAATTAATAAATTCAGAATTTCAGGAACTATTTCAGCAATATCAGTTTTCAGCAGGAAACTGTCTCATTTCATGCTTCAGCAAGTTAATATCTTTATGTATGAATTAGTAAAAGCCGACTTCCGAAATATGTATGCCAAGGATGTAGAATCCCACAGATTACATCTACTTGATATTCTTATTTATTTTTCAGAGGAATTTCCTGGCCAACAAAAGTTACAAAACAAGTTTGTTTTGTGTACACAAATATCCGCAAGAAATTCGACTCCTGTTGTTTGAGCAAACACTTGTCGGACACCGGACAAAACCATTGTTTAATAAATTAAATTATATCAGCCAGAGTTGATAAATTACAAATTCAACAAAAATGCTGAAATGCACGCAAAGTCGCCAACAATTAATTATTTGTGGACTCCCACTTCGAAAACATCAACTGCTGAGAGCGAACTGCTCGACTCTGCTGGTAATTCTTTTCTGATTACGATTTCGCTGCTAGCTGTTGCGCTGCGCGTGGTGAGCTTGCGTTGCAGTTGGTAGTGAAAAGTAGGGCTCTCGCTCTCTCTCTCTCTCTTGGGCGTTGTCGTCGGTACTCGTGCGTGCATGTGTTGGTGTTTGTGGTGAGTAGCCAGTTTGTTTTCGTTCATTGCTATGTATATGTATGTATGCATGTGTGCATGCGCTGTTGTTGGTGTGGAGTAACGTCACCACTGTTGCGACTTTCGTGTAATTTCGTTTGCCGCCATATGACTGTGGTTGGTTTTCTTTTGGCAATTTGTCTATTTTTCAACAAGTTCTTGTATTTTATGAATGCCGAAAACGAAACAAAAATAAGAAATCTCGGCAAGCAAGAATTATACATACATATAGATATGTTAAATAATGAAATTGCTTTATTTTATCTGTGCCATCACTAGCCAAATCCAAATCCACTCAAAGATAAACGGACATAACACTGCTTCGAGCACTTTTACAAAGAAATTTAAAGTTAACTTTGTTCCAGACCTTTGTTTTACAAACATTGCAGTTTGGAATGCTTTTATGCATGTTTTTAAAGATTTAAAGTTTTACATTAAAAGTCAAATTTACAAATATATCCAATATGTGAATGAGTTTGCGATTTTAGTCAATTGACAAATAATTTAATATAATATGTAGACCATATGCTGAAAATTTCATTGAAATCGATCAAGTATCATAGAAGTATCATTTGGTTCGAGTCCCGCCACAATGTCAAAACTTTTTTAATGTTTTCTTTCACACATGCAATGACAGTGTCGATAGAGGTGATGAGCTTTGATAAGTTCGACTCCAGGTTGAGAAATGTCCGATTTTCTTAATTTTTTATTTTTTTCCTTTATTAAATTATTATTAATATTATTCTTAAAACAAAAACTACTTTTTTGACAAACATGCTATTTGATTGTGAAAGTCCAAGATTTGCAATTTAATTAAATTTTGTATAAGTTTGTGATGTATACAAGATACGGAATATATTTAAAAACGCAGATCGGACGGGGTTCAGGGGATCTCCTAGTCGGGCACCTCCGACTAGAGTTTTCTTACTTGTTTAGGCTATACATTATACTTTCTAGTTTATCTTTAAGTTGACTCGCGTCTTGTCAATATATTTTTTAAATAAATAATAACTAAGAAATAAAAAAAATCAAACTACCATTCTGAGTTATATTGCGCAGTCTCAACTGCAGCTTCTCGCGAGTACTGCCTTGCCTCCGGAACTAATGGAGTTTTCGGAGCCCATACAATTCTTTTCATATCTGTTTCCAAAACAACTTTTTGAGAATATTTCGATTGAAACCAATTTATACATTCATCCAAAAGACCCCAACGGCAATTTCGGTTTCATGTCGATGAAGATTCGACAGTTTGTCGGATTTGTATTGAGTATATATCCATTTGACGTCTTCCACGAATCACCCAATACTGGTCTAATAATACTGGCATATCAGCAGTTCAAAACGTTATGTCGCAAAAAAAAAATTTGAAACTATTCGACGTCATATTCATTTTAACAATAATGATAATATTTTGTCTTTGAGTCATGCCAGTCACGATCGTCTTTTTCAAATCAGGCCAATTATCCAGGAATTGAACAATAATTGTTGTTGTGTTTCGACGAACATATTTGTTCAACAAAACCAAGAAATGACATGAAAAGACACAATCCTAACAAGATTTATGTTCTTAGCGGTCATTCAGGCTTCTGCTATAAGCTTGAGATAGATTCATTAAATGAAAACAAAATCTTACCTAACGAGTCAGATCTAGGTGCGGCATCAAACTGCGTTGTCAGAATAGCCAGAGAAGTGCCCAGGCATCGCAATTTTCGTCTTTATTTTGACAATTATTTCAATTCATTGCCTCTTTTGAAATACTTGGCGGATGGAGCTTTTGGGTACTATACGAAAAAACAGAATCCCAAATAAAAAAGCACTTGACAATATTAATTTGAAGAAGCATTCAAAGCGCGTCGATTCGATAAAGCCAAAAAAAAAAAAATACATACGTTGAGATTGACCTCCTTTTGGAGTAGCAAAATACAATAGCTATATGGGATGGAGCACTATCATTATCCATCGATGGTTAACAATAGTACCATATATAGTTAGCGACAGTATCGTAAAGAATGAACGATAGGACGATCGAGAGGGAAAAAGCAGATTAAGTCGTTAAGAAGCGAAAACGAGCAGAAGAATATTTTGTGTGTATCTTTTAAAATAAAGAAAAGAAATAAATGAAAAGGTCTTTCACAATATGGACCTCTAAAAAATTGGCAACAGATTAGGTTATGTGATTCAATTGATGCGGAGTTTTCAGTATCAAGGAAAACAATTTGCAATGTTATTAATCGCGCAGAAAACACGAGAAGTCGGAGAATTGGCATTTATAGAGGACACCATTAATGCGGCTCAGTACGTACAAATTTTAGAGATGAATTTAAAGAGAAGTGCACAAAAAATTGAGCTTTATTAACAACAATACGCAAAATTTTAAGTTCCACCAAGACAATGATCCAAAGCATAAGAATATTAATGTGTGGACTTGGCTCCTCTATAATTGTGGCAGATGTCTAAATAGAGCACCCGAGAATCCCGATCTGAACCCCACGTGTGTGGGCCTATTTAAAGCAAATAATAGGAAAACGGGATACAAAGAACCGCACACAACTGAAAGCTGCTATCCTAGAAGAGTGGCAAAAGATCCCTCTTGAATACCGAACAAAGTTGGTCTATTCAATGAACAAACGCCTCCAACATACGTTAAATGCTAAACGAGGTCACACTAAATATTAAAATTAGCATGACTTGTGTTAAATTTTAATTTAAGAACAATCAAAGTATTTTGTGTAAACAGTTTCAATTTCAAAGTCATCGCATTTTCCTCGTGTCATAGATACATTTGCGCCGGTATCTACCAAATACGTTTATATTATTTAGTTTTTATTCTGCTAGAACATATGATTATCTTAGGGATGTTTTTAATTTAAGACTTCCATTTAAGAAATCTAAAAGTCGCTGGGCGATTTTTAAAAACTTAGTTCCTGGATTTCATCCAGAGTTACTAGAAAATCTGCAGGGCATTGTTAAAAAAATGTGCGATAGGGGAAAATATGCAGTATAAATTTGCGATGAAATCAAAATAAAAAGAGGTCTTCAGTACAATTCATTTCTTGACGAGATTCAGAAATTTGAAAATGATGGTGAAAAGAGAAGTAAGTTTTTAGGGCAACTAGTCTGAGTTTTCCTTGTTAGAGGTCTTTTTGAAAATTGGAAGTATGTTTTCAGCTATACGGTTTCAGCTAATGGCATAAAACATACAGACCTTAAATATAAAGTTGAATCAAATATTGGACTATCACAAGCATTGGGACTTAATGTCAAAGCCGTTGTTTGCGATCAGGGTTCCAATAATAAAGCAGTTTTTGATAGATGGGATATTGATTTTAACAATCCTAGCTTTCAAGTTAATGGTCAAGAAATGTTGGTAAATCGCTTAGAAATATTCTTTTAAGGCATAATATTTCAACATCTCAAGGCATAGTTTCATAGAGAATAATAAGAAAAATGTATGATATTGAAATTAACTCCAAAGCATGTCAGTCCGAATTGTTTTGAAAAAATGAAAGTAAAATTTGCCACACAAGTTTTTAGCCACAGTGTAGCTGCTGCAATACGTACAGTTGTTGATTCGGGCGGGTTTGTTGATTGCAAGGACAGTGCAGTCGCAACGGCAATATTTTTTGACAAAATGACAGATGTCTAAATAGAGCACCCGAGAATCCCGATCTGAACCCCACGTGTGTGGGCCTATTTAAAGCAAATAATGGGAAAACGGGATACAAAGAACCTCACACAACTGAAAGCTGCTATCCTAGAAGAGTGGCAAAGGATCCCTTTTGAATACCGAACAAAGTTGGTCTATTCAATGAACAAACGCCTCCAACATACGTTAAATGGTAAGGGAGGTCACACTAAATATTAAAATTAGCATAGCTTGTGTTAAATTTTAATTTAAGAACAATCAAAGTATTTTGTGTAAACAGTTTCTTGACAGCTTAGTGTGAATTAATATACTCATTCACAAATATGTAGCCTAATGAAAGAGTTCTGCAAAAATTCATCGCATTTTCCTCGTGTCATAGATACATCTGCGCCGGTATCTACCAAGCATTGATTATCGTTGAAGTTTTTCCAGACTACGTTTATAGTATTCTTTCCAGGAGATTTCTTCGATATATGGCCCGTTTCTCCACACTTAAAGCATTTGATATCTACCTGTCATTCGGTTTATTATGATCAGTTAATCCGTAATTGAAACAATATATATGTTTACCCTTGTAATCAGCTTCGGCTTGAACACTTGTGGGTACAACTTGACGGGGTTTGTTACGGCACTTTGTGGCGATCTGGCATCGTCATAATTTTCTTAATCGATATTATATAAGCCAACACACTCTCATCAATAGATGATTTGATATATTTTGTATTATATAGTACATAGATATACGAACTGTTTCTTCGTTGGCGGTTCCTACACGGAAAATGGTAACATTTTTGATCCCATCTGGTAAGTCTCATACAGTTTATAGCAGACACGTTTTTCTAATTGTTTTGGATTTTAGATAAAAGCGCTTCTTCGCTCGCAGACGCCAATGACATTACAACGTTTCCTGTTGCGGTGAACTTATAAAATATTGAGCCGCCCAATATGGAAATTCTTTAAAAAATGCAAAAAGAACAAGTAAGAGTGCTCTAGTCGAGACTGCTCGACTAAGAGATACCCTGAACCCTGCGAAGATGCGATATTCAAATCATTTTACACTTCTCTTATATATGTATACATATACACAAACAACACATACACACACACGCACATGCACACGCACGCACAAGCACTTTCTCTGCTACTGCGCAGTTTACGCAGCGACTGCGCGCGGGCAGCGCTTGGGCTGCAGTATGGGCTATATTTTGGAAACTTATTTGTTGAATAGGTTTGCTTCTAGATGGACTTTCGTAATGAAACTTTTACAGCGTAATAATGACATTCATATGTATGTATTTGCCAAAGCACAAGTCTCTAGTATTTGAAATAGGTTTTTTTCAAATTTGGGGGGAAGGGGGCGTGGTATCCAAAATCCAAAAATTGCAAAATGTTTGTACCCATTACACGGATACACACAGTAAATCTGAAATCTATAGCTATAACGGTATTCAAAAACGAAGAAAAGTTATCGATTTTTATCGATAATAAGGAAATGGGATGAGTTATCGAAAAAAAAAGATAAACTCGTACTGCGTAGGATATACACGAGTATACATTTAAAATTTCAGATCTCTAGCTTTTGTGGTTTGCGAGATCACTGCGTTCACACGGACGGACGGACGGACGGACGGACGGACGGACGGACGGACATGGCTATATCAACTCAGTTTGTCGAGCTGATCAAGAATATATATACTTTATGGGGTCTGCCATGTCTCCTTCTGCCTGTTACATACATTTTCACAAAAACATTATACCCTGATTTCCCATTTTCAATGGGTTCAGGGTATAAAAACTATGCGAAATGCCGGTTGTGTGAACATCAATACAAAACGAGCGGGAACACGTCAAATATGCAAGAGCATTTAAAGCATGCACACCCTCTCAAAGTTGTAGAACACAAATTGCAAGCAATTGACAAATTTATTGACCGCACGGATGAGTATGAGCCCTCGTCATTCAGAATGGCATTTTTAGACAAAAAACTGGCCGAAATGGCTGCAAGCGACTTAAGCATTATTGAAGACGACGGATTCAAAAAGTTTGTTAAAGCGGTCGACCCAAAATATTCATTACCAAGTCGCAGAAAGGTGCAGCATGTTCTTTTAAAAAACATGTACGATGAAATGATACTGCAAAATACAAATACTATTTTCATGAAGTACGACAAAAATTGTGAATTTTATTACATTTATAAATTATATATATATAAATTGTTGGTGCAATTTGGAGCCATTTTCGATGGAACCATCGATATTATCGATATGTGAAGCCATCGAAACAAAACTGAAGCGTACCATCAAGACTGCCTTAAAAGGACAGTTAAGTTCCCAGCAAGCATAATGGTCTGAGTTGTATGTCTGCCAAAGGGGTAGGCAAACTACACTTTATTGATGGGAAGAAAGTTTGCTGCCATCAATACCAAAACTGGCTGACTGTGGTGAATATACGCTTCAACAAGATGGAGCATCATCTCATACTGCCAAACGAACTAAATTATGGCTGCAGTATAAGGAAATTGGGGTCTTAGATTGGCCATAAAATAGTCCGGACTTGCCAGAACAACAAAAATGCTTTTGAAAAGTAATCATTCTTATAATAGAGCTGAAAGAGTTATTTCTCAAAATAATAATTTTTATTCTGCTAGAACATTTGATTATCTTAGGGATGTTTTTAATTTAAGACTTCCATTTAAGAAATCTATAAGTCGCTGGGCGATTTTTGAAAACCTAGTTCCTGGATTTAATCCAGAGTTACTAGAAAATCCGCAGGGCATTGTTGAAAAAATTAGCGATGGGGGAAGATATGCGGTATTAGTTTGCGATGAAATCAAAATAAAAAGAGGTCTTCAGTACAATTCATTTCTTGACGAGATTCAGGGGTTTGAAAATGATGTTGAAAAGAGAAATAGGTTTTTAGGGCAACTAGTCTGAGTTTTCCTTGTTAGGTCTTTTTGAAAATTGGAAGTATGTTTTAAGCTATACGGTTTCAGCTAATGGCATAAAACATACAGACCTTAAATATAAAGTTGAATCAAATATTGGACTATCACAAGCATTGGGACTTAATGTCAAAGCCGTTGTTTGCGATCAGGGTTCCAATAATAAAGCAGTTTTTGATAGATGGGATATTGATTTTAACAATCCTAGCTTTCAAGTTAATGGTCAAGAAATGTTGGTAAATCGCTTAGAAATATTCTTTTAAGGCATAATATTTCAACATCTCAAGGCATAGTTTCATAGAGAATATTAAGAAAATTGTATGATATTGAAATTAACTCCAAAGCATGTCAGTCCGAATTGTTTTGAAAAAATGAAAGTAAAATTTGCCACACAAGTTTTTAGCCACAGTGTAGCTGCTGCAATACGTACAATTGTTGATTGGGATGGGCTTGTTGATTGCAAGGACAGTTCAGTCGCAATGGCAATATTTAATGACAAAATGAATAAACTTTTCGATTGTTTAAATAGCCATGTATTATTTGATAGTAATCCCTATAGATGTGCCCCTAGGAATAATAATAATGTCTATGAGCACCTTCAGGAAATGCGTGATTATTTCCATGATCTGCACTATCCACACGAAGTGTATTGCATTGATGGGATGATTACTACAATCTCATCGGTGATTGCTTTGGCGGAAAATGTTTTGAATGACAACATAGATGTTATTTTTGTTTACACGTCCAAATTAAACCAAGACCCATTAGAAAATTTATTTTATTTGATTAGGTGTCAGGAAGCAACAAATAGTAACCCAACCATTTTTGAATTCAATACAATATTATCCAAAATGCTTCCAATGAAAATATTGACATCTTCTGTGTCTGGAAATTGTATTCAACAACAACATCATTAAAGATAGCGGGTCTCAACTATCTGTATTTAATGAGCACTGTGCCGTGAATTTGTCTACAGATATTGAAGCTTTAGATAATGATTTAGAAATCGAAGTGTCATTAGATGCAACCATTATAAATATTCAAAATGCTTTTGATGATTATGCTGTAAGGCGGCTTAGGTCGCAAGCCACCTTACAATATAAGTTTGTAGTTATAGTTGGTAGGTTATAAGTTTGTAGGTATAGTTGGTAGGTTGTAAGAGAAAGAAATATGAAGTTTTTAGATAATAAGAAGTTTGTAGTTATAGTTAGTAGGTTATAAGAGAAAGGAATATGAAGTTTTAGATAATAGGAAGTTTATAGTTATAGTTGGCAGCACATTTAATTTAAATTTGAAAATAAACGGCTCAGATGCGCGCCGACGATCGGCGATGCAACTCTGCACAGCATGGTGAAAGCTCAGTGGTGAAGAGCGGCGCTGTGGGGAGTTGTGTCGCCGAACTTCGCGAGCGAGGAGCGCATTAATTAGTTTTCGGCACGCGACGCGAAAAGATATAAAGGAGAGATATCGTTTTTGGCGCGCGACTCGGAAAGAGAGCAGGAAAGAGAGAAAATTTGGCACGCGCCAGCAGAGAAAAGAATGTGAGTAGCGCTGCGGCTGGGCCGCATAACTAACATTATAAAAGAATAGTAAAAATATAAAAAGTAATTAAAGAAAAATAAAACAATAATAGTAAATGGAAGAGAACAAGTTGTGTTTTCTTTCAGTAGTGTAATTTCACCATAACCACTAAAATCCAACCCCATATTCCCCTCCCCTCTGGTCTCGATCTGTCGGCGTGGCTAGTCCCGCGGATAGGCGGCCAAGGAGAAGTAGACCACTAATCACGGTAGCTAAGAACGAGGCTAGTTCCCGTTCGCCGCGTGGATAACCCCGGCAAAAAGAATCGATGTGGTTTGGAGAGAGCCGGGGCGGAGACGCCTCACGTGTTCCTCGGCCTGCGACACTACCGAGTAGTAATATCCAGTAGCTTGGACGAGGCTAGTTCCCGTCTGTCGGGTGGATGAACCCTCGGCGCCAGTATCGTAGAATGTCAATACCAACTAACCAACCCTTTCCCTCCCTTTAACTAGAGTCCCAGCAAATCTTACAAATTTCTTGTAAGAATCGGCCCTGGTCAGATTGAGCCTACCCTGGCTGCGGAAAACCTAACCTTACAATGCATTGCTAAGATCATGAATGGCTATTCCCCACCCACCTTTGTTTTGAGCATAGCAAATTTATTCTTAATCAGTTGGTTTTAAAAAAGAAACGGCGCGTTTGTCAAAAAGTGAGCCATGGCGGTGGCTCTGTCATGTTCTGGGGATGTGTTGTATACAGTGGGCTAGGAGACTTTATTCCCATCACCGGCTCGATGAACCAGGGCAATTATTTATACACGCTAAATGAACACGCATTCCCCTCCGGTAATAGGCTAATTGGAGAGTCATTAATCCTGCAAACGGGATAATGCCCCATGCCACAAAGCCCGTATGATTACCACATTTTTGAGGGAACTGGCTATGAACTGGCCTCCTCAAAGTCCAGATTTAAATATTATTAAAAACGTCTGGTCTCTTTTGAAACGCAAAAGAACAGTTTCGTTAAACAAAACGCGGGATGAGATGATTTCTGAGCTCTCTTCCCTTTGGCAAGACATATCTCCAGAGATCCCTAAAAATTTAGTGGATTCTGTACCACGGCGACTCCAAAAAGTTATTGAAGCTAAAGTAGGATATATATTTTACTAAATTTTGCTTAATTCATTCACTTTTGTAAAATTTAAACTTTGGTTTTTAACCCTTTATATGGCCGTGTTGCATATCTGCAGCATACCCTTTAAAAGGTATTTTTTCGCAATGCAAATCGAAAAAATCGAATGTGGCTATTTGTTGTACATCTGAAACATACGCATTTTATATATAATTTGCTTTGGGCACATTTCTAGATGTTTTTTAAAACATATGTTATCTTTTCCCGCCAATTTTGTGAGAAGCACATGTTGTGTGCGCTGAAAAAATTGTGTTGCAAAATTTTATTAAAAATATAGATATTTCTTTACGAAAAACTTAAGAAAAACAAAGGTAAATATGTTTCAAGTGCATGTGCTATCAAGTTTTCATGTTTCTTGTTGTGTATTGTGTGTAGATTCGAAAAATCGGTATGTTGCAGATATACATCAAACAACTATTCGAAGTTATATTGTGCAGAATTTATTTTGTTGTATATATGCAACATAGAGTGTTTGTGTTTATATTATATGTTGTTATGTGTTTATACATTTGGTTATATGTTGTTGTGTCATAGAACTTGTCTTGGGTTTGTTGTATGTGTTTTATGAGACTACATACTACATACTACAGCTCTAGTTGCTCTACAATACTAGACACCAGCTTCATTCGCCTCCCCAGTTACCGGACCTTAATTCCATAGAGCATTTATGGGATTTTTTGGAGCCCAGGATCAGAGAGCGAATAATTACATCAAAGGACATGCTCAAATCGGTTCTGATGGAGAAATGGCTAAAAATTCCGGATAATTTCACCCGGAAATTGGTAGCATCGATGACAAAACGGTTGGAAGAGACCAAGAAGCGAAAGGGGTATCCAAACTCATATTTATTTTGCAAATTCTCATTGAAAAAAAGTTATTTTTCTTTTGTTTTTTAGTTTGTACGCATACTTTTTCTAAGTGAATTTTCGTTGTTTTTTTTCTTATTTTAAGTATAAAAAAAACTGTTTAATATTAGAAGAAAAAAATGGTTGATACATGTGTGTTATTGAATTGTTTTCCATTAAAAAATATAATATTGATAAAAATACTATTATTTATCATATTTATTGTCTATCAAAGTCGCTCATTAGGCCTGTATGCATAGTTTTTCTGGCAAGAAACAAATCTTTATATTCGCCAAAAAGACCCTAACGCACATGTCAATTTTACGTGCTTAGATATTCGGCAGTTTGTTGGAATAATATTATACATGTCAATTTCGCGTCTTCCAAGAATCACTCAATATTGGTCAACAATAATTGGAGTACCAGCGATACAGAATATTATGTCGCAAAAAACATTTGAGATGATTAGGCGTCACATTCACTTTAACAACAATGATAATGCCCTGCCTTTGTCACACTTCTGTCACGATCGGCTATTCAAAATCAGGCCAAATTTCCTATAGAACAATTGTGTGTTGATGAACAGATATGTTCAACAAAGGCTAAGAACCACATGAAAAGGTACAATCCCAACAAGCCTCATAAATGGGGCTATAAGATTTTTGTACTTAGCGGTAATTTAGGCTTCTGCTACAAATTCGAAATAGATAGTGGAAATGAAAATAAAGTACCGCCTAACGAGCCAGATTTGGGTGCGGCATCAAACTGTGTCGTCAGATTGGCTAGAGATATGCCCGGGCATCGGAATTATCGATTATACTTTGATAATTATTTTAACTCCTTACCCCTTTTGAAGTACCTGTCGGAAGGAGGAATTCTAGCTTTGGGAACAATAAGAAAAAACCGAATTCCAAACCAGAAATCCATTGACCAGATAAACTTAAAACAAGTAAGAGTGCTCTAGTCGAGACTGCTCGACTAAGAGATACCCTGAACCCTGCGAAGATGCGATGTTCAAATCATTTTACGCTTCTTTTATATATACATATACACAAACAACACATACACACACACACACATGCACACGCACGCACAAACACTTTCTCTGCTACTGCGCAGTTTACGCAGCGACTGCGCGCGGGCAGCAGTATGGGCTATATTTTGGAAACTTATTTGTTGAATAGGTTTGCTTCTAGATGGACTTTCGTAATCAAACTTTTACAGCGTAATAATGACATTCATATGTATGTATTTGCCAAAGAACAAGTCTCTCATTACACAGTAAATCTGAAATCTATAGCTATAACGGTATTCAAAAACGAAGAAAAGTTATCGATTTTGATCGATAATAAGGAAATGGGATGAGTTATCGAAAAAAAATTATAAACTCGTACTGCGTAGGATATACACGAGTATACATTTCAAATTTCAGATCTCTAGCTTTTGTGGTTTGCGAGATCACTGCGTTCACACGGACGGACGGACGGACGGACGGACGGACGGACAGACGGACATGGCTATATCGACTCAGTTTGTCGAGCTGATCAAGAATATATATACTTTATGGGGTCTGCCATGTCTCCTTCTGCCTGTTACATACATTTTCACAAAAACATTATACCCTGATTTCCCATTTTCAATGGGTTCAGGGTATAAAAAAATCACGAGGTACATCAGTGGAATATGTTGCTGACTACGGTGGAGTGGACATTTCAGTAACTTCATGTGTTTATAACAAAATTGTTACTTTGGCATCCAATTACGCTGGAATAAGTCCCAAAGACACAGCCCGACGTTACAATAAAGTCCAAAAGGATTATATTTATATTGACCGTCCATTTGCAATAGCACAATATAATAGCTATATGGGTGGCGTTGATCTCATAGATAGCATAATTGGAAGGTATAAAATTTGGATAAGAAGCAGACGTGGGCAAGTTCGGGTTTTACCTGCTGGACTTGACAGTCAGCAACGCTTGGTTGTTGTATAAGCAAGTGCAAAAAAAAAAATGCATCGACAAAATAAACTTTTAAGCTCATTAGAGTTTCGGCTAGACATCGCTGAAGTTTTGAGAAAAGTAGACACAAAATCTAAAACTGGAAAGCGAAGTTATTCTGTTATAAACTAATTCTGTTTAATATGCAGATAAAAGTATTTTTTGGTGTGATTTGTATGTAAAAAAGTACTTATGTATGTACACATATGTATGCATAGATGAACATGTGAACATATAAAATATATACATATATATGTATATATATAAATATGTACATATATATTTTATATGTTCACATATGCATTTATATGTAAATATGCATGTTACTCATATATACATACATACATACATCTGCACATAGCTTTTTGTGTAACATTTTTCACACAAAAAAATACATTTGTCTGCATATTAAACAGAATTATATAGACATATATGTATATATACATATATATTTAATATATACACACATTATATACATTTTTAAAAAACGAACAAGTGACAATTGATCGTGAGCAGTTCCCAGTAGTACCTGCAGAGGCTATTACTATTTATAAAAGTCAAGGTGCCACATACAACAAAGTGGTAGTGCATATACATCACAGAATGCGACGCGAAGCATTGTATGTAGCTTGCAGCAGAGCAACCAAAGCATCTGGTCTCTACATAATTGGCGAATTTTTCCCACCAAAACCAGATACCGGCTCACTTGTTAATCAGGAATTAATTCTTTTATGCTCCGAAAAAATTCTTAAGACGCAATTTGATCATATGATCAATGGCACAGACTTTAACGTAATTTTTCATAATACTGAAAGTCTGCATTCCCATTTTATTGATATTTCTTCTGATCAACTTATGTTAAAATCTAATTTTCTGTGCTTTGTTGAAACTAGCACATACTCAAATGAGTCCTATGATATATCAGACTTTTCTACGGCTATCCGGTTATATAAAGATGAAAGTTGCACAAGCCGTCCAAAACGAGGAATTATAGTATACATTAAAAATGTATTCTTACAAAATGTACGTGATGCATCGAAGGGTCGATATTTTGATGGGCCACATGTTTTTGAGTTTGCCGTCTTTAGATACAATTCAATAACATTTTTAATCGTATATCGAAGTCCGTCATATAGTTTGCGTAAGTTTGAAATAGAGTTTAAAGATTTATTTCAGCAGTTTAGTTTACTAACAAGTGGACAGTCAGTAATTTTAGGAGATTTTAACTTATGCTTGCGAGCTATGTCTGGTTGTTGTAAAAGAATTTATAATTTTCTATCTTCTAATAGTTTTATATGTCTATTAAATTTAAATTCATCAACAACCAAATCCGACACCCACATTGACTGGGCATTTTCTAATTTAGTAAGTGGAACGGCTAGCGCGCGCACCTATGAAACGATGTATAGCCATCACAGTGGAATATCATTAAACTTTGATTATAAATTATTTTTAAAGCAGGCAGCTTAAAATTTTTTTTAAAAATTGTATTTTATATTAGTTTTGAATCAATTAATCATATGTAATTTTAATTAATTATATTATTTATATTATAAACACAATTATTAATATAATTTTGTATATATTATTAGTACGTAGTAAATTAGTTCAAGCTATGGTAATTTTAGGTGCGGAACATGGAAATGACTTAATATACTCATTTCAAGTCGACTCGAAGGTTCTATAAATAAACTTAGATCCCCATTGAAATTTCGATGGCCTCCTCGTGGTGTTCCCTGGATACCGATTAAATTGCTAAATCGGAAACTAATTCGAGCGGCGACTTTAGCTAATTAAGATAAACTTTAAAATGTAATATGTCAGAAGCCTCTATGGGAACAGAGTATCACGCAGTCGGTTGCGCCCGCCTGCATCGTTCTTACTTGTTTTGATTGGTATTGGAGCAGACAACGCTAACGTTATGACTGGCTCAAAAAAGAGTGCTTACACCGAGTTGAGGAAGTCATGACATTCAATTCAGCTAGCCGCTACTAAGTCTTGCATAAAAGTCTTACCGGACAACCTGGAATTTCTTGTGCATGAGACTTACTAGTGGTCTTCAAAAAGTTGTAGTTGACAATTAAATTATAGAAAGATGTATCAATCTATAAATGATAACCAGGTATACATACAAATACATGTATTAACAAAAAATATTCCGAATTGTGATTGTCTATTACTAATGTAGAGTTTTAAAAGGTGTAAGGACTTCGCCTGCTCACTGGTTAGCAGAGAGGAAGGTAATGGCTATGATTAGGCAGTTTGGTCTTCCGAACCTTTATTTATTGTTACATTTTCGGCGGAGGAAACTTGGTGGACGGAACTATTAGTCTTTCTTTCTAGGAATATAGATAAAATAGACATTTCGGAAGAAGCAGCAGGCTGCTTAAGTTTTGAGAATAAGGGGAATAAGGTCTAATTAGAGCTGATCCTGTCACTTGTGCTAGGTATTTTGGTTTTCGCTATAGGCAGGGGCAGGTTTTAAAACTAATGAAGAAAGAAAATGGTGTTTTTGGTAAGAATTACGTTATAAAGTTTAATTGGCGAGTTGAGTTTCAACAAAGAGGCTCCCCTCATATTTACGGCATGTTTTGGCTGAAAGATGCCTATAGGATTGACTAGACTGATAAGTCAAGCATTCTTGGAGTGAAGTCGTTCATTGACCAGTTTATCGCAATTGATACTGATTGCCCGGATGTGGCTTTGGAGTATCAAATCCTCAATCGCGGCCACTCATGTAGGTCCAAAAACCTGGGAAACCTGGAGCCAATCTCGCCTCATATCGCCAGATAAGTTTATTGGCGGTACCGTCCAAAGTAGTCGAGAGACTACTTTTGCGTAGAGTACGCACAATACTGGAGGAGGCCGGTTTGATCCCCTATCGCCAGTTTGGCTTCAGGGAATGTCACGGAACACCAGAGCAGTGCCACAGGATCGTCGAGAAAATACTGGAAGCATGAAAGCAGGAAAAGAATTACTGCGCAGCGGTGTTTCTGGACGTCAAACAGGCCTTCGACAGAGTCTGGCACACAGGACTGCTCTTTAAGCTCAAGGCAACTCTCCCCGCACCCTACTACTTGCTCCTCAGGTCTTTTGTTGTCGGCAGAAGCTTCTACGTTAAATATGGTGATGAAAAATCCGACATCAAAGAGCTCATAGCCGGAGTCCCCCAGGGAAGCGTATTGGGCCCAGTGCTTTACACGCTCTACACCGCTGATATGCCCATCGTCCCGGACGCCAGACTATTGATCGCCACCTACGCTGATGACACGGCCTTTCTAGCCAACGACGCCTCACCACAAACCGACTCCAATATATTACAAAGGCAGCTCGACCAAGTCAACACATGGTTGATCAGATGGAACATCATGGTCAATGCCGAAAAATCCACTTACACAACCTTCACACTAAGAAGAGGGGACTGCCCCCCGGTCCAGCTAGACGGCTCCACTATCCCTGCTAGCGTAACAGCCAGATACCTGGGCCTCCTACTCAACAGAAGGCTCACATACTACACCCCCACCTACACTTCAAAATAAAGCAGCTGGACGTGAAGCTGAAAAAATACCTTTGGCTACTGGGCAAAAAATCGAAGTTGAAAGTAAGAGTAAAGCTCTTCACTTACAAGGCCATCATCAAACCCATATGGACATATGGTATCTCGATTTGGGGCACCACCAACGCCACCAATCGAGATATCATACAACGCTTCCAAAACAGAGCCCTGAGGCTGATCTCTTACGCCAATATCTACACCACAAACGTAGAGCTACACGATGTGCTTGGCGTCCCTTTCGTCAGCAGGAAGTGGCCAGACTGTCCACCAATTACCTGGTACGTCTGGACAGACACACCAACCCTACAGTGATCAACCTCCTTGACAACAGCGCCACAACCAGAAGACTGAGAAGACGTCACCCGCTAGATCTCCCGCACATCGCGGATTATAATTAATATGTAATACTAAGCCACCGCCAATGTTCACTTAATGTAATCCCCCGCTAATGTTATGAAAAACAATTTACTGATTGTCCACAAGGACAGATTGTAAATGGAGAAAATAAAAAAAAAAAAAAAGTCATGTAGGCGAGACGTTAGGTCACAACAAATTTGTAGATTTGGTATTCCATTCCCTCCCTTGCCACAAACCGAAATTTTGTTCTTATTTGAAAAGAATGCTCAAATGAGAATGAGCATAATAGAAATTTCCAAAAATTGGAGAATTCGTTTGATCGTGAAACCTTAGATTTAATAATTTCAATAGCTTGTCCCACGATCTACTCCACCTTATTTATGAGTGTTATATTAATGCACTTAGTCGAGCATCAAGAAGCCTAAGATATATTTAAAGCATCCTTTGGGTGGCAATCAAGGTTAACGCTTATAAAAGGCATCTACTCTAACTGCAGCGAGCTAACTTAAATATTCAGTTTATATTGATATTACGTGATATTACGTCGTTAATTATATTAACAAGTCTCAGAGGAAATTAATGCGTAAAGCAGTTAGTGAGATTAGCAGATGCAATCTAACTATAAAACAAAAGTTACATCACATAGGACACAAATTTATTTCGGGAACTGATATATCTACGAAAAAGCCGCTTACTGCTGTTTAGGTATGCACTTGTCCGAAAGCAGTAACGCAGAAGTATATTTGTATATTATATTAATACTTCATTGCCAGAGCATCGGGTTAGGATGCTAAAAAGATTTATGAATCTGTTTTTTTAGTTTTACCAAACGACATGGTGAGGCTCGCCAAGTCTTAGAAGAACAGGATGACCCTGAAGCACCAACATCCGATTCATTAGACGATGTTTTACAACTAATTAGGAGAGACTGTAAATTGTTTTGTACCCAAAATCAGGAGTTAGTTGAGACAAACCGTAGGAAGTATAATAGCTTAGATGATAGTGAGGATGAGAATGATAGATATAAAGTAGAGTAGAGTAGATAGTAGAGTTGCCAGAAATAGATCCTTGATTGAATGCTTTAAACAATCATGGAACGCATGAGAATCAGGAATAGAAAATACCAATGTCTGTGTAATTAAGCTTCCAGCTTTCTTTATCTTTTAATTTAAAGCAGAAGACTTACTTTACACATGTATTGCATAATGTGAAAAGTAAGACAATATTTTATTGATTCGTTGGTGGTGGTGGTGCTGGTGTCGGAAAGAGCCGACTAAGCACCTCCATTTTTCATATCTTTAATAGTAGGCCTGGGAATAATGATTCAGCTAAAATTCTACTCTGTGCCCGAACAATTAATGGTTCTAGACTACATTCCATGTTTTCTCTACCAGTTAACCAATCTGGTTCTGATTTAAGAGCACTAAGTAATGACTTAGCTAATAGTTTTAATTCAGGGTTAATAGACCTTAAATGTTCGAATCCAACTCTCATGATCCCTACAGTGCAATATATGCTTTGTCGCGTTAGGACCTCTTTAAGTTCACCGCCACTAAGATACTTGTTTAGCTATTAAGAACCACTAAATGTTGTTAGAACTAGTATCGATAAGAGAGCGCAAAGCTCCAAAAAGTGCAATTGTTGCTGTCATTCAAGGTCCAAAAAAGTTGCTTCTGAAAAGTAATAAGTTAGCTTCAAGAAAACACGGCTGCCGAGCGCACGAGCGGATGGCGCAAGTGACCGCCTTTGCAAGTCGCCCAATAAAAAAAAACACAATTGCGGTAACAGATATTTATAACAATATGAAGCTTAGCGCTATTGCAACAGATCCATTTAATTCCGTTGCTGAAGACTTTATTAAAGCTACTCATTTAAGTGCAGCAAATAGGGACAGAATTTTAGAAGTCGTGAGTAGCTTTAGGGCGTCCGAAACACAGGCACTTTGTAAGTCCCCCTTTTAAAAACAACTGCCAAATTTATGATTCCGGTCAATGTTAATACAGAGGATGGTTTAGTTAATGGGGCAACAGGAATTTTGATGCAAATTGATTTTGATGCATACATCGCTCCAAATGTTTTATGGATGCAATTTCCTGAGGATAGTGTAGGAGTACTTGCTCGCTCAAAGTGTACGCATCGTACAGAATCTTCATGGACCCTCAAACAAAAAATGATTAGAAATAACCAACATAGGAAAAATGAGCAAGTTTCCATTAACCGTAGGCAATTTCCAGTTGTACCTGCAGAAGGTATAACTATACACAAAAGCCAGGGAGGGAATGTAGCGTGCTGAACGTACGTAGCTTGCAGTAAGGCAACAACTGCTTCAGGAAAAATTAATTACTATAATCATTCGATCGCTTAAGGGTCAACTATGTGGAATATCAGTTTTTCAATATGATCTATTTAGATTTAAATCATTAAGCTTTGTAGAAGCTTATAAACGTCCGTCTTATCCTTCCCAATTAATAAATTCAGAATTTCAAGAACTATTTCAGCGATATCAGTTTTCAGCAAGTTAATATCTTTATATATGAATTAGTAAAAGCCGACTTCTGAAATATTTATGCCACGGATGTAGAATCCCACAGATTACATCTACTTGATATTCTTATTTATTTTTCAGAGGAATTTCCTGGCCAACAAAAGTTACAAAACAAGTTTGTTTTGGGTACACAAATATCCGCAAGAAATTTGACTCCTGCTGTTTGAGCAAACATTTGTCCGACACCGGACAAAACCATTGTTTAATAAATTAAATTACATCAGCCAGAGTTGATAAATTACAAATTCAACAAAAATGCTGAAATGCACGCAAAGTCGCCAACAATTAATTATTTGTGGACTCCTGCTTCGAAAGCATCAACTGCTGAGAGTGAACTGCTCGACTCTGCTGGTAATTCTTTTCTGATTTCGATTTCGCTGCTAGCTGTTGCGCTGCGCGTGGTGAGCTTGCGCTGCAGTTGGTGGTGAAAAGTAGGGCTCTCGCTCTCCCTCTCTCTCTTGAGCGTTGTCGTCGGTGCTCGTGCGTGCATGTGTTGGTGTTTGTGGTGAGTAGCCAGTTTGTTTTCGTTTATTGCTATGTATATGTATGTATGTGTGCATGCGCTGTTGTTGGTGTAGAGTAACGTCTCCACTGTTGCGACTTTCGTGTAATTTCGTTTGCCGCCATATGACTGTGGTTGGTTTTCTTTTGGCAATTTGTCTATTTTTCGACAAGTTCTTGTATTTTATGAATGCCGAAAACGAAACAAAAATAAGAAATCTCGGCAAGCAAGAATTATACATACATATAGATATGTTAAATAATGAAATTACTTTATTTTATCTGTGCCATCACTAGCAAAATCCAAATCCACACAAAGATAAACGGACATAAAACTGCTTCGAGCACTTTTACAAAGAAATTTAAAGTTAACTTTGTTCCAGACTTATGTTTTACAAACATTGCAGTTTGGAATGCTTTCATGTAAGTATGTTTTTAAAGATTTAAAGTTTTACATTAAAAGTCAAATTTACAAATACATATATCCAATATGTGAATGAGTTTGCGATTTTAGTCAATTGACAAATAATTCAATATAATATGTAGATCATATGCTGAAAATTTCATTGAAATCGATTAAGTATCATAGAAGTTATTAAGCAAAACATTTGGTTCGTGTGCCGCCACAATGTCAAAGCTTTTTTAATGTTTTCTTTCACACATGCAATGACAGTGTCGATAGAGGTGATGAGCTTTGATAAGTTCGACTCCAGGTTGGGAAATGTCCGATTTTCTTAATTTTTTATTTTTTTCCTTTATTAAATTATTATTAATATTATTCTTAAAACAAAAACTACTTTTTTGACAAACATGCTATTTGATTGTGAAAGTCCAAGATTGGCAATTTAATTAAATTTTGTATAAGTTTGTAATGTATACAAGATATGGAATATATTTAAAAACGCAGATCGGACGGGGTTCAGGGGATCCCCTAGTCGGGCACCTCCGACTAGAGTTTTCTTACTTGTTTAGGCTATACATTATACTTTCTAGTTTATCTTTAAGTTGACTCGCGTCTTGTCAATATAGTTTTTAAATAAATAATAACTAAAAAAAAAAAAAAAAATAAGAAAACTCTAGTCGGGGGTACCCGACTAGCAGATCCCCTGAACCCCGTCCGATATGTGTTTTTAAATATATTCCGTATCTTGTATACATACAAGCTTATACAGAATTTCATTAAATTGCTGATCTTGCACTTTCACAATCAAATAGCATGTTTTTTTTTTAAGAATATAATATAATTTTTAAAGAGTAATAATAATTTAATAAAAGAAAAAAATAAAAAATTAAGAAAATACGACATAAAAATATTTGACATCGGCTGGGTTTGAACCCAGACCTGCAAGGCACGGCGTGCCCCGCTTCTAACAACACCGCCACTGCACTGTTTAAGTAAACGGTAGCAAATTCGAAACTAAAGTCAGCTAAGAATTATAACAAAATTCACGCAGTCAGCTGTAAGTGTTTTGATTCTTAGAACAGACAAGAATGCTCGCATTCGAATGTCCCAATGTATGTTTGCACATGTATAGAAAAAATGAAAACAGGGGTGGGTTTCTGGTCACATGTCGCAATTGACAAAACGTTTTGTTTAATTACTTTTGTGATACTTAATGGATTTCAATGAAATTTTCAGCATATGATCTACATATTATATTGAATATTTGTCAGTTGTCTAAAATTGTAAAGTCATTCGCATATTGGCTATATTTGCAACTGAACTTCAATTTGAAAATTTTTGTAAAATTTTTAATTAATATTCAAAATATAACAAAAACCGAAATTGTATAAAATATAAATGAAACTAAATGCAAAATTTGGAGACTCTAGCTCTAAAGATGTACGAGATATAATTTATTAACTTCATTTCGATAAGGTTTTTAATCGATAACAAAAGAACGGGAAAAGTTATCGATTTTCTAAAACAAACTCGATATGCGCGTGCTATACAGGGACTTCCAAAAAATTTCAAGTCTCTAGCTCTTATATGTTCTGATATCGACGCGTTCATACATACGGACAGACGGACAGACAGACAGACGGACAGGGCTAAATCGACTCAGCTCGTCTCCCTGATCAAGAATATATATACTTTATGGGGTCTGCCACGCCCCCTTCTGCCTGTTACATACATTTGGCAGCTTAACAAAACCATTATACCCTGATTTCCCATTTTCAATGGGTTCAGGGTATAAAAAGGCAGCAAAATGTAGGAGTACACAATTACATGGCGTTTTGTATGTTTTTGCCGTTTAGCTTTTTTTCCAGCATTTTTTTTTAAATTTTAGCCTATTCTAGCCTAATTTCCTCCACTATCTAACTTATTTTTGAGCTCAACAGCTGGCAACACTGACTGAGAATGTGTGGAGACAGTTACACTGAGTGTGTGTTGGTGCGTCTTTGGGTATTTCACAATAATTATGTATGACGCTGATACTGCTTCAGCCTTTGTAAGGGTTGTGATTGGTTAATTGAGCTGTGAGGCGACGGCGCGGCGGCGCTGTCGTCGAGTGTGGTTCGGTGTGAGGCGCAAGAAAGAATTGTGCGACGCAAGTTAGTTCAGTTGAGAACTTCGGCGTGACCGAAACTCGCTTCGCTAAGACAATGTCTCAAAATAATAATAGGGCTTCGACATATGTATATGTATGTACATATTTATTGAAGCAAAAAAAATTTAAGCTAGTAAAATTAATTGTAAAAAAATTTTTGTTTAGCTGGTATCCAAAAAAAAAATCAAAATTTTATAAATCATAAATGAATCTAAATACAAAATTTGAAGACTGCATTCAAAGATGTATGAGATATAATTTAATACCTTGATTTATGTAAGGTTTTAAATTGATAACACTAAAACGATAATTGTCGATTTTTTAAAACAAACTTGATATGCGCGTTCTATACAGGTACCTACAAAATATCCAATATATATTTATATATAGCATCAGAATGGTCTGATAAAATCGGAAAAAGTGTAAAGCGTGAGTGGACGCGCCTGCAATTGTCAGATATTGGACATAAGTTCTATAAAGTATGTATAGGGATTGAAGTATTGCAACACTGATTCAGGGTTGTTTATTATAGGAGATTTTGTTCCTCCTAAGCCTTCCAAAAATTATGATAAGGTCCAAACCCAGATAGTCCAATTGCGCACTGAAAAACTACTTCGATCACATTATGATCACTTAGTTGACAGTTCCGCCTTAGATATTTTGTTCCATAATACTCAGAGCATTAATTATCATATTGAAGATATTCGATCTGATAGATTATTGCTCTAGTTCGTTAAAGCGTCTACATACGCAAACAAAAATATAAATATTCCAGGATTTAGTGTTGTCTGTCTGGATTGCGAGGTAATACCTAATGCAACACGACCTAAGAGGGGAATCATCATTTATGTTAGGGACACAATTTTAAATAATATTACAAGCTGATTGAGAGTCAGAAAAATAAATGGATTGCCAGTTTTTGAATATGCCATTTTTAGGCAAAAGTCCGTCTTATCCACTCCGATAATTCAGAATTTCCGGAACTATTTCTTCAATATCCGTTTTTGATAGAAAATTGCTTTATATTAGGAGGTTTTAAAATATTTACATGCCCTGAATTACCACGCATTCACTTCTGGCGACCGGCTCACTGGATTATCATTTATACTGCAACAGGACAACGTTCCATGCCACAAGGCCCATATGACTACTGAATTTTTGAAGAATATCGAAGTTAATACATTAGATTGGCCTCCTCAAAGCCCCGATCTGAATATAATAGAGAATGTGTGGACGCATATAAAAAGAAAACGAAGCTCAGACCTATCAAAGAAAATGTCATTGATGTCGAATGAGGATTTAGTTTTTATTAATTTTTTAGTTACTACCACCAATATGAACATTTTTTCTTACTGAAATGAAAACATGAAATGTCAAAATACTTTTGTATTGATTACCTTAGGGATGTTCTTAATTTAAGACATCCATTTAAGAAATCTAAAAGTCGCTGGGCGATTTTTGAAAACCTAGTTCCTGGAATTAATCCAGAGTTACTAGAAAATCCGCAGGGCATTGTTGAAAAAATTAGCGATAGGGGAAGATATGCGGTATTAGTTTGCGATGAAATCAAAATAAAAAGAGGTCTTCAGTACAATTCATTTCTTGACGAGATTCAGGGGTTTGAAAATGATGGTGAAAAGAGAAGTAAGTTTTTAGGGCAACTAGTCTGTTCAGGCTTGAACATACGATAATATACAAAGATTGTAAACATGCCTTCTTCGCACTCAACGACCAGCAGGGAGCGCAACACCAATGGATAAGGGCCACATGTTTGGAAGCTAGATTTAAAGGTTGATTTTATGCATGAGCCAGGGTATATATACACTGGCTCAGAAGAATAAAGATTAATATAAAACTGAACACCACCGCAGTTAAACGTATTCATGGTCCTTCGAACCGCAGATCGAGCCGGAATACAAAACTGAACACCATCACAGTCAAGTGTATTCACGGTCCTTCGATCCAACTACAAGGCTACTAAACGTTTTTGTGAAAGTATAGTGCAAAATTGTTTTAAAAAATTTTTTTCTTTGGCTTACCAATCCAAGCTGTGAGTAGAGGCACAGCACGATCAACCAGGCGATCAAAACAAAAAAACCTCCAACGGGTCAAGCCAAAGAGTATAAGAAAAAAACATACACACAAACACTAATAAGATGCTGTCTGGAAAAACTCTGGAGTTGCTCAAAAAGCAATCAGAGCTTTATACTAATATCCAGCGGACCATCGCGAATAAGAATGCGCTATCAGTCCTTGAAAAATTGGCAGCAGAATTCACTGCCAATAACTCAATACTGGTAAAAATTGGTGTCGTCGACCATCAATATTTTAAGGAGAAAGTATATGATGGTATAGTGGAAAACATCAGGACCTATAAAGAGTCTCTGATGAAGGTCGAAGTTGCCGATCATGCCATTGACGCCGACCAACCAACATCCAGCAAAAACACGGAAATGCAACCGAAAACATCCAAGGCAAAACATATTCAACAGGAAGAAATGTTTTCACGAAAAAGTGTAAACCCAACGGATGTGATGGTAGACCTTGTGGATAGAAGAGCTCTAAAAGTAAGGCAGCACATTCAAGAAGTGCATGCCAACCTAGAGCTCTGTAACCAGGAAGAAATCCTTGTCTATAAAGACAAGTTGATTTTCTTATGGAACAAAGTCCAGTCGACGCTCACGGATTTAGAGGCAAAATATTTAAAATTTGCTTTCGACATCGACGAGATTGATGAACTGGAGTGCAACGTCAACTTACTGACAAAGAAACTCAACAGAAGAATAAGTGACTTGCACAACATAAAGGAAGACATTCCAGAGCTACCGAAAGTGGATCTTCCTCACTTTAATGGAAGTCCCAAAGAGTGGCCAACGTTCTTCGAACTGTTCTCCGAGGTGATCCATAACAGGAAAGATATCAGCGACACAAGAAAGCTGAACTACCTCAAATCATGCCTCAAAGGAGAAGCCAAAATGGTCGTAAGCCATTTGCTAATTGGATCATCTGCTAGCTACAATTCAGCGTGGGAGCTTTTATGCAAGCGCTACGAAAATACGCGCAAAATATTTGCTAACGCCGTTAACCAACTAGTGGACATGGAACTGCTGAAGAACAATGATGAAGGCAGTATCCGCAAGTTCTTGGACACAGCGACTGAGTGCATCTTTATCATCAAAGAAAAAGGCAAAATCAGTAAGGATGCTGATGTGTTATTCGCTCAGATTTTGCTGCGACGATTCTCGACGGAAGTCTTACAACTTTACGAGCACCATGTAAAGAAGGCAAGGAAATACAGTCCTTGGACAATGTGCTGGAGTTTATTGAGCAACTGTATAACTCAATAGACTCAGTGCAAAAGAGTGTCATCCATACGCCAATGGAAGAAAAGAAGACGAGCTACAAAACATGCCGTTTTTGCCAACTGGATGGCCATGATATAGCCAGGTGTCAGGAATTTATAGCTGAGCCTGTTAAAAAGCGCAAGGAGTTTATGTTTAAAAACGCGCTATGCTTTAAATGCCTAAGCACTCATAGCATTAATGATTGCATAAAGAATTGGACATGCAATCAATGCTCCAAATCCCACAACAATTTGCTTCATGAGGATGCAAATAAAAAAGAAACCGTCAGCAGCAATTGTCTAAAATATAATAAAGGACAAGATACGTTGCTGGCAACTGCGCTTATTCGGATTCGAAATAAATCTGGAAAATACGAGCAGCTAAGGGCCCTTATAGATGGAGGCTCACAAAAAACGCTGATATCTGAAGAAGCCGCGCAACAGCTAAAACTGCGCCGAATTAAACGGAACGTGGAAGTTAAAGGAATCTCACAAAATGTTGAGATATTGAAAAATAGCGTCTGCTTAAAAATTAAACCAAGGTTTAAAAGCAAATTCGCTACCACAACGCAGGCACTCGTTATGACAAAACTGCAGATAGCTCTACCGAGCAAGAAAATTGACATGGATGTCAAGAAGGATTGGATGGGCTGCGAGCTAGCAGACCCATATTTCAATGCACCCAGCAGAGTTAACGTTGTCATTGGCGTTGATTTACTTCCCCTAATAATGTTGGGAAAAGTAAGGAAAATCAACCGAACACTGGGACAAAAGACCGAACTAGGATGGATTGTTTCCGGCAACATAGCTAGATCATCAACCAACAAGGTAATCAGCGCATCAACAACGATTTGCCTGGACGACCTCGAGCACTTCTGTAAACTTGAAAGTAACACCAGCGATTCGGAAGAATGGGTGTCAAATGATGACAGGATCATTGCTGGGATTCAAGGTACCCAACTTAACGAAATTGAAAATGAAAAAAAGCTACAAAGAAGCCAACTCCTTCCCGGCGGAAATTCTCCAAAGAGGCTGAAATTAGTATACAAACTAATGAAGGCACAAGCGAGCAGTATGCTGGATGTTCAGCCAGGATAGGATAGTCACCATCATAACGCCGCAGGAGATCCCGACGCCACTTCACCATATTGTGGTACACATTGACGACCTGGCCTTCCAAACTATGAATGGACACATTTCGTTAGGATTAATAATAATTATAATAGTTGTATTTGTCCTGTATATTATTAAGAGGAGAAACCAGAGGCAGCAGTTGATGG
Source organism: Drosophila leonis (assembly GCA_035045365.1). Taxonomy (NCBI): domain Eukaryota; kingdom Metazoa; phylum Arthropoda; class Insecta; order Diptera; family Drosophilidae; genus Drosophila; species Drosophila leonis. Next base: position 59,584 of record JAWNPC010000882.1, read on the forward strand.
CTGTCACATTTTCTGGCCCCCCCGCAGAATATTCAGGCTTGAACATACGATAATATACAAAGATTGTAAACATGCCTTCTTCGCACTCAACGACCAGTAGGGAGCGCAACACCAATGGATAAGGGCCACATGTTTGGAATCTAAAATTAGATACACCAACGCTGAGCCTTACAAACTCAGCAATAGATAAGCTAGATTTAAGGGTTGATTTTATGCATGAGCCAGGGTATATATACACTGGCTCAGAAGAATAAAGATTAATATAAAACTGAACACCACCGCAGTTAAACGTATTCAAGTCTGAGTTTTCCTTGTTAGAGGTTTTTTTTAAAAATTGGAAGTATGTTTTAAGCTATACGGTTTCAGCTAATGGCATAAAACATACAGACCTTAAATATAAAGTTGAATCAAATATTGGACTATCACAAGCATTGGGACTTAATGTCAAAGCCGTTGTTTGCGATCAGGGTGCCAATAATAAAGCAGTTTTTGATAGATGGGATATTGATTTTAACAATCCTAGCTTTCAAGTTAATGGTCAAGAAATGTTGGTAAATCGCTTAGAAATATTCTTTTAAGGCATAATATTTCAACATCTCAAGGCATAGTTTCATAGAGAATATTAAGAAAATTGTATGATATTGAAATTAACTCCAAAGCATGTCAGTCCGAATTGTTTTGAAAAAATGAAAGTAAAATTTGCCACACAAGTTTTTAGCCACAGTGAAGCTGCTGCAATACGTACAGTTGTTGATTCGGGCGGGTTTGTTGATTGCAAGGACAGTGCAGTCGCAACGGCAATATTTATTGACAAAATTAATAAACTTTTCGATTGTTTAAATAGCCATGTATTATTTGATAGCAATCCTTATAGGTGTGCTCTTATGAAAAATAATAATATCCATGAGTACTTTCAGGATATCCACACAAAGTGTGGATATTGATGGGAGGATTACAATCGGTAACTGATTTGGCGGAAAATGTTTGGAATGACAACATAGATGTTTTCTTTGTTGCCATGTCCAAATTAAACCAAGACCCATTCGAAAATTTATTTTATTTGATTAGGTGTCAGGAAGCAACAAATAGTAACCCAACCATTTTTAAATTCAATACAATATTATCCAAAATGCTTTCAATGAAAATATTGACATCTTCTGTATCTGTAAATTGTATTCTAGATGAAGATCTCATGTTGGCCAACATCATTAAAGATAGCGGGTCTCAACTATCTGTATTTCATGAGCAATGTGCCGTGAATTTGTCTACAGATATTGAAGCTTTAGATAATGATTTAGAAATCGAATTGTCATTAGATGCAACTATTATAAATATTTAAAATGCTTTTAATGAATATACATTTACATTATTGTACAAGTTGCTACAAAAAACTTTGTACTAATCTTTTAAAATCATCAGCTGAAATGCAACGTTTGTCTGAGTTTTTGACCAATACCTTATGTTGAAAGTCCCTTCTGATCATTTTTACTATCGACACATTTAAGCTAATTTTCGACAAGTAGCCATACATCGCACGTATTAAAGAAAAAATTGTTCTGTACTGCATGTACGCTAGAGCAAAATCAACTTCAGATCGTGAATGGTTATCCCCTACCCACCCTTGTTTTGAGCATAGCAAATTTATTCTTAATCAGTTTGCTTTAATTCTAATAAGAAAGAATTGTAAATGGCTAACAGAAAACATTGTTGGTAAAACTAATAATTGAAGTAAAAAGAAGTTAAAAATAATTTGTGAATAAGTAAATTATATTGTCCATTGCAAATCCAAGTCCAAGAATGTTGCTAGAATAGAAGTAATCAGTTGAGCTTGAAATAAACCCGACAAGCAAGTTTTTTTGCCCGTATGCAATGTTTTAAGAATTAATGTGATCGGGGCTCGTAGTTTGAACGAGGCTGAGATCGGGAGGTGATGCTCATGCGGATAGACGTCACCACCATCTAAGTGCAAGCGCCCGGTCTCGAACTACGTCCCCTTACGTGGAGGATCCATACCGCCTCTGAGGATAAAGGTCTGGGAGGTGGGCGAGTCCAACACCGTAGACGGAGAGTGAAGATGAAGACGATGGGGTCCCAAAGCGGGAAGACGACAGGGAAAACTGTCCCTCCGTTCTCTCCCCGTTCCAGTGACCGCAGTGCAGGATGAAGCGGAAATGTCGGCAGAGGGAGGGTTGGAGGATCAAGGCTGGCGGCTGTGGACGCGGAGAGGCGAGGAGGGTTCCTCTCGAGTGGACCAATTCGAACCTGCGACCAGCGACAAAGAGGGAGGCCCGCTGTTCCGCCGTCGCTTCGAATGGGCCCTTGGAAGTGGATCAGAGCAGCGTGTTCCCTCAGATAAGCATCCGCTAGACGCCGGGAGCAGTGCAGAATCGGTGCGTAGTGTCGGGTCCCCATCTCGCAGATGGTCGCTCAGAGAGTTAGCCAATATCGAAATAATGTAGACAATTGGACTAGGAACAGGATAGAGCGTTCTAATGCCTTTGTAGAAAATAGATCCCCACATAATAGTAGTTGGCTTGATGATCTAATAGCTGCCTTCAATACTACAGTTAAGCAGGGACCCGATTAGGTCTGCATTAGCTGCAATGGGTTGTGCTTCCCACACCAAGTTGATCAAATTTCATGTGAGGCTATTGAAAACAATATCCTTTATGCTCAGATACTTTATATCTATCATTTAGGTTTCCCTCCGAAAATAATCAATATTAACTCTGCAAAACATGTAGCCGTAGTATCAAGTTAGGCAAAACCCCAAAAGCATCCATTACAAATGGTTTAGACTTTCCAGATCTTCCAAACTGTTTAAAGGGCTTAACGCCGCAGAGGCAAGGCTTTTTACCCCTAACCTTCCTTTTATGATTATTAAGTCTCTAGGATATGGCCGCCAAAATGCCATTAAAAGAGCTGTGGTGAATGTGCCTATTTCTGTAGCCAATGTTCTAACGTCTGAGGTAGTCCAGATTCATTTGAAGCATAGGATGGAATATAGTTATGATTTCATCAAAAGTTGATGATGAAATTCCATTTTTAGTTGACACTGAGCTTTACAGGAAGCACCAGGTTACTGTTAATGAACAGTGCCTGCCTTTCTTCTGATGAAATTCCATTCGTTGCATCAGCTGAAGACAGGGACTTAGTTTCAAAGTTAGTAGAAAGATTTGTTCAAGCCTCAACAAACGAGCAGAATAGTAGAGAGAAAGAAGACATTAACCCCGGAGTTCAGGAAACCCTTTTAGAAAATGTCCCTGTAGAAAATATCGCAATGCAAAGAATAGTTATAGCCCCTAGGTCAGCGACAATTAGATACGATCGAAGATTGCGATTCAGAGGAGCTGGCCTTTTTAACTATCTTTGCATGCCAAAAGAGAACGTGCAAGGAAAGTTTTGCAACCATAGTTAGGTCAGAGCTTAGGAATTTTGATAAAAGAGGTTGTAGGACTGACAACTTTTTTCTCAACTATGAAAAGTTAGAAATGATTAATATCTGGAACAAAAATTCGATTTGCTTGCGAAAGCACAGTGCCACTCACGGCATTACAGCAGCAAACGCTCTTAATGTAGAGCAAATATATCAATTAGTTCGCCATGATGATGGCTTTAGAGTTTTACAAGGTATTAGAGCTTCGCCTCCTCACTGGGAAGCAGAGAAGAAGGTACTGGCTATGATTAGGCAGATTGGTCTTCCGAACCTTTATTTATTGCCACATTTTCGGCAGCAGAAACTAGGTGGACGGAACTATTAGTCTTTCTTTCTAGGAATATAGATAAAATAGACATATCAGAAGAAGCAGCACGCTGCTTAAGTTTTGAGAATAAGGCCCGTCTAATTAGAGCTGATCCTGTCACTTGTGCTAGGTATTTTGATTTTCGCTATAGGCAGGGGCAGGTTTTAAAACTAATGAAGAAAGAAATTGGTGTTTTTGGTAAGAATTACGTTATAAAGTTTAATTGGCGAGTTGAGTTTCAACAAAGAGGCTCCCGTCATATTCACGGCATATTTCAGCTGAAAGATGCCCTCAGGCTTGACTCGACTGATAAGTCAAGCATTCTTGGAGTGAAGTCGTTCATTGACCAGCTTATCACAATTGAAACTGATTGCCCGGATGTGGCTCCATATTTGGAGTATCAAATCCTCAATCACGGGTTCTCATGTAGACTAAAAGTTAGGTCACAACAAATTTGTAGATTTGTAGATTCCCTCACATGTCTCAAACCGAAATTTTGTTCCCATTTGAAGAGAATGCTCAAAACATAGATGAGCATAGTAGAAATTTTCAAAAAATGGAGAATTCGTTTGATCGTGAAACTGTAGACATACTTAATAATTTCAATAGCTTTTTGTCCCACGATCAACTTAAACTTAGTTATGAGTGTTCTATTAATGCACTTAGGTCTAGCATCAAGAAGCCTAAGATATATTTAAAGCATCCTTTGGCCGGCAATCAAGCTTAGCGCTTATAATAAGCATCTGCTGTTTATATGTATTTGTATTTGTATTTTGTATGTAGTATGTATTTTACTTAACAGTTCGGCCTATGCCCCAAATCACAGGCATATATGGTCAGTGATAATACGTCGTTAATTATATTAACAAGTCTCAGAGAGGAATTTCAAAATTAATGCGTAAAGCAGTTGTAACAATAAAACAAAAATTACAACAAATAGGCCAAATTTATTTCGGGCACTAAAATATCTGCCCAGGACCGTTTGCTGCTGTTTATGTGTGCACTTATGCGAAAGCAGTAAAGTACATACATATATACTATTAATTCTTCATTGTCAGAGCATCGGGTTAGGATGCTTAAAAGACCATATTTTTATCAGGACTTTTGGTCTATTAGGTTCACCGTCAAAACGGTTTAGATAGTTTATGTCTGGCTGATTTTGCTGCTTTGTATAGTTTCAGCAAACAGCATGGTAGACCTCGCCAGGTCTGAGAAGAACATTATGACCCTGAAGCACCACCATGCGATTCATTAGTTTTTGCAGTTCGCAATGCAAGTGGTTTCATTAGGAAAAGACACTGTCCCAGCATTATTATATACATATATACCTATATAACACCTATACCTGGAATACTGAGAGTAGCCAATATCTTAGGGAATTAGTTATGCTATATGTCACATGGAGAGACGAGGAGGTAGAACTAATTAAGAGAGGCTGTGAATTGTTTTGTAACCAAAATCAGGAGTTAGTTGAGACAAACCGTAGGAAGTATAATAGCTTAGATGATAGTGAGCTTCAGGAAGCTCTTAACAACGCCGTCCAGGATGAGAATGATAGATATAGAGTAGAGTAGAGTAGATATTAGAGTATTAGAGTTTCCAGAAATAGATCCTAGATTGAATGTCTTAAACATTAATGGAACGCATGAGAATCAGGAATAGAAAATACCAATATCCGAGTAATAAGGCTTCCAGCTTTCTTTATCTTTAAATTTAAAGCAGAAGACTTACTTTACTCATGGATTGCATAATGTGAAAAGTAAGACAATATCTTATTGATTCGTTGGTGGTGGTGGTGCTGGTGTCGGAAAGAGCCGACTAAGCACCTCCATTTTTCAAGCATTAACCCATATCTTTAATAGTAGGCCTGGGAATAATGATTCAGCTAAAATTCTACTCTGTGCCCGAACAATTAGTGGTTCTAGACTACATTCCATGTTTTCTCTACCAGTTAAGCAATCTGGTTCTGATTTAAGAGCACTAAGTAATGACTTAGCTAATAGTTTTAATTCAGGGTTAATAGACCTTAAAATTTTCGAATCCAACTCTCATGATCCCTACAGTGCAATATATGCTTCGTTGCGTTAGGACCTCTTTAAGTTCACCGCTACTAAAATACTTGTTTAGCTATTAAAAACCACTAAATGTTGTTAGAACTAGTATCGATAAGAGAGCGCAAAGCTCCAAAAACTGCAATTGTTGCTGTCATTCAAGGTCCAAAATTGGGGGGAAGGGGGCGTGGTATCCAAAATCCAAAAATTGCAAAATGTTTGTATTCATTACACGGATACACACAGTAAATCTGAAATCTATAGCTATAACGGTATTCAAAAACGAAGAAAAGTTATCGATTTTTATCGATAATAAGGAAATGGGATGAGTTATCGAAAAAAATGATAAACTCGTACTGCGTAGGATATACACGAGTATACATTTCAAATTTCAGATCTCTAGCTTTTGTGGTTTGCGAGATCGCTGCGTTCACACGGACGGACGGACAGACGGACATGGCTATATCGACTCAGTTTGTCGAGCTGATCAAGAATATATATACTTTATGGGGTCTGCCATGTCTCCTTCTGCCTGTTACATACATTTTCACAAAAACATTATACCCTGATTTCCCATTTTCAATGGGTTCAGGGTATAAAAACACAATTGCGGCAACAGATATTTATAACAATATGAAGCTTAGCGCTATTGCAACAGATCCATTTAATTCCGTTGCTGAAGACTTTATTAAAGCTACAGCAAATAGGGACAGAATTTTAGAAGTCGTGAGTAGCTTTAGGACGTCCGAAACACAGGCACTTTGTAAGTCCCCCTTTTAAAAACAACTGCCAAATTTATGATTCCGGTCAATGTTCATACAGAGGATGGTTTAGTTAATGGGGCAACAGGAATTTTGATGCAAATTGATTTTGATGCATACATCGCTCCAAATGTTTTATGGATGCAATTTCCTGAGGATAGTGTAGGTGTACTTGCTCGCTCAAAGTGTACGCATCGTACAGAATCTTCATGGACCCTCAAACAAAAAATGATTAGAAATAACCAACATAGGAAAAATGAGCAAGTTTCCATTGACCGTAGGCAGTTTCCAGTTGTACGTGCAGAAGGTATAACTATTCACAAAAGCCAGGGAGCTACGTATAGCTAAAAGGTAATCCACACTTGCTCTCGAATTTAACGTGCTGCAATATACGTAACCTGCAGTAGGAGCTACAACTGCTTCAGGGTTGTTTATTATAGGAGATTTTGTTCCTCCTAAGCCTCCCAAAAATTATAATAAGGTCCAAACCCAGATAGTCCAATTGCGCACTGAAAAACTACTTCGATCACATTATGATCACTTAGTTGACAGTTCCACGTTAGATATTTTTTTTTCATAATACTCCGAGCATTAATTATCATATTGAAGATATTCGATCTGTTAGATTAATGCTTTATGCTTTATTTTATTTGATTAGGTGTCAGGAAGCAACAAATAGTAACCCAACCATTTTTAAATTCAATACAATATTATCCAAAATGCTTTCAATGAAAATATTGCCATCTTCTGTATCTGTAAATTGTATTCCAGATGAAGATCTCATGTTGGCCAACATCATTAAAGATAGCGGGTCTAGCTGTATTTCATGAGCAATGTGCCGTGTATTTGTATACAGATATTGAACTTTAGATAATGATTTAGAAATCGAATTGTCATTAGATGCAACCATTATAAATATTCAAAATGCTTTTAATGAATATACATTTACATTATTGTACAAGTTGCTACAAAAAACTTTGTACTAATCTTTTAAAATCATCAGCTGAAATGCAACGTTTGTCTGAGTTTTTGACCAATACCTTATGTTGAAAGTCCCTTCTGATCATTTTTACTATCGACACATTTAAGCTAATTTTCGACAAGTAGCCATACATCGCACGTATTAAAGAAAAAATTGTTCTGTACTGCATGTACGCTAGAGCAAAATCAACTTCAGATCGTGAATGGTTATCCCCTACCCACCCTTGTTTTGAGCATAGCAAATATATTCTTAATCAGTTTGCTTTAATTCTAATAAGAAAGAATTGTAAATGGCTAACAGAAAACATTGTTGGTAAAACTAATAATTGAAGTAAAAAGAAGTTAAAACTAATTTGTGAATAAGTAAATTATATTGTCCATTGCAAATCCAAGTCCAAGAATGTTGCTAGAATAGAAGTAATCAGTTGAGCATGAAATAAACCCGACTGGTGTCTTTAACTTGTATGATTTTATGATATCTAAGGGATGCATTTTGTTTTTAAGTGCTCAAGCTGACTTGCATATCACTCTTTTGTCCACTGGGTTTATTCAGATACTAATTTGTATCCCCCTTTGGCCACGACCAGTCGGCGTGGTATATTCTGCCGGTAGACAGAGGAAAGGGAAGTAATTACTAACTTGGTAGACAAGGCCGATAAGACAACCTTTTCAACATTTTTCTATAGTTGAGGATTCTGAGTTTCGCGACTTTAAAAAACTACTCGACCCACGCTACAAATTACCGTCGCGGATTACCCTTTCTAATGTCATGACGACAAATTTATTATATAAACAGAAACCTAAACTACAAAATTTGCTAAGCAAAATTAATTACTGTGCCATCGCGACTGATATGTGGACGTCCCTGGCAAATGAATCTTATATGACAGTCACATGCTCGTTTGTTGCAGATAGTTACTGTCTTCGCTCTGCTGTTTTATCAACAAATAAACTAATTGATGAAACAAATTATACTGCCAAGAATATTGCAGATTCCCTGCGGGGTGTTTGCAACGAATGGGGAATTTTTAATAAAATAACTGATAATATCACATGAAGCAATCAATAAAACACTTCTAAGCTTGTCGAAAGCGCCTCAGCCTCTTACAGCTCACAAAAACAACATACTAAAAGACTCGTCCCAAATAATTTCTCCCTTTGAAATTGCTTCCAAAGAAGTGTCATCAAATTCTAAAGTCACAGTATCACTAATTATTCCAGTTACTTGTGGCCTCTTAAACAACTTGAAAAGTCGCACAAAAAATCTTCTTACCGAAGCTAGCCTTAAAGTTAACGAATTTTTAATTGATTGCGTAACCAAAAGGCTGTATAAGTATGAAGAACGCACAGTAACTAGCATTTCAACATTGCTTGATCCGAGGTTTAAAAAACAGGGTTTCCGTTCGCAAAACAATGCCAAAAATGCTGAAAAACTTTTGGTTGAAGAACTTATTCATCTGAGCAAGTCTCCAGCTCCCATCTCAGAGCCGCCAACATCAATTCAGCAACCAAAGGCAACACTACATCCTCTTTATGAATTTGTAAATATCAACATAGATAATCTCATTATGTTAAACAAATGAAATGTTTATTAAAATGTTTTTTTTTATTGTTAAATATGCATTTATTTAATTATACTCTGTTCCCAAAGGGAAAAAGAGTATATTGGTTTTGTGGTGTGTTTTGAAAACCCAAGATCAAAAAGGTATGGCGGATATTTTTACGCCCATTGGGGGCGTGGCAAATCGGGTAAAACTGTATCTTCTACAGTTTTGGAGTTAGAATGCCCAAATTTGACGTGTAAGTTACTGTTAAAATCCTATAAAGATCGACGATAAAATTATATATCCACGCCCACTGGGGGCGTGGCAAATCGGATCTGACTATATAGTGATTTATACATATTCTTATATATCTTGAGCACTATTAATGCTAGAGACTTGAAATTTGGAATATATACTCGCGTTGACAACCCACGATCAAAAAGATATGGCGGATATATCTACGCCCATAGGGGGCGTGGCAAACCGCAAAAGTTTATATCTCCTAAAGTTTTGTAGCTAGAAACTTCAAATTATGTAATTAAGTTACTAGAGACCTCCTCTATAGATGACCCAAAAATAATTGTTCCGCCCCTTTAGGGCGTGGCGCACCGAAAAATACCCTGTAATTTCCACATTTTTGGAGCGAAAGCTTGCAAATTTTGCTGTTACGTCAATTTAAACTCCTTCTAAGGATTGGCCAAAAATTACATGTCTACGACCTCTGGGGGCGTGGCAAATTGGAATTATATTTTTCAGAGCTCATGAGTTAAAATAGCTGCAAAATAACCATCGCAAGAATAATACGGTAGGTGGCGCTAAACAATATTCTCACGTATCGGAATTAGTCTTAAGCATGTACCGCCTACATAAATAAGCTTAATTTCTTGCTAAGTCGGCATAAAAAATTGTAAGAGACAAATAAATATATGTATTTCGATTTAATGTTTAAGTGCTCGAAATAATTGACCACCTAATATTAATATAGTTTTCCATAGCCTAGGTCAGTTATTTGGTGTTTTTCGTATGTTGGCAATGCTTCAGACGATTCCCAAGTGGCACTGTTAAAAGACTCAATTGGTTATGCAAAGAAAATCAATTACACTTTCAAATTAACATACAACTCTTAAGTTAACAGACTGCTTTGCATAAAATTAAGTGTGGACACACTTGCATGGCACCGTTATTACTATTTATAAAAGTCAAGGTGCCACATACAACAAAGTGGTAGTGCATATACATCACAGAATGCGACGCGAAACATTGTATGTAGCTTGCAGTAGAGCAACCAAAGCATCTGGTCTCTACATAATTGGCGAATTTTTCCCACCAAAACCAGATACCGGCTCACTTGTTAATCAGGAATTAATTCTTTTATGCTCCGAAAAAATTCTTAAGACGCAATTTGATCATATGATCAATGGCACAGACTTTAACGTAATTTTTCATAATACTGAAAGTCTGCATTCCCATTTTATTGATATTTCTTCTGATCAACTTATGTTAAAATCTAATTTTCTGTGCTTTGTTGAAACTAGCACATACTCAAATGAGTCCTATGATATATCAGACTTTTCTACGGCTATCCGGTTATATATAGATGAAAGTTGCACAAGCCGTCCAAAACGAGGAATTATAGTATACATTAAAAATGTATTCTTACAAAATGTACGTGATGCATCGAAGGGTCGATATTTTGATGGGCCACATGTTTTTGAGTTTGCCGTCTTTAGATACAATTCAATAACATTTTTAATCGTATATCGAAGTCCGTCATATAGTTTGCGTAAGTTTGAAATAGAGTTTAAAGATTTATTTCAGCAGTTTAGTTTACTAACAAGTGGACAGTCAGTAATTTTAGGAGATTTTAACTTATGCTTGCGAGCTATGTCTGGTTGTTGTAAAAGAATTTATAATTTTCTATCTTCTAATAGTTTTATATGTCTATTAAATTTAAATTCATCAACAACCAAATCCGACACCCACATTGACTGGGCATTTTCTAATTTAGTAAGTGGAACGGCTAGCGCGCGCACCTATGAAACGATGTATAGCCATCACAGTGGAATATCATTAAACTTTGATTATAAATTATTTTTAAAGCAGGCAGCTTAAAATTTTTTTTAAAAATTGTATTTTATATTAGTTTTGAATCAATTAATCATATGTAATTTTAATTAATTATATTATTTATATTATAAACACAATTATTAATATAATTTTGTATATATTATTAGTACGTAGTAAATTAGTTCAAGCTATGGTAATTTTAGGTGCGGAACATGGAAATGACTTAATATACTCATTTCAAGTCGACTCGAAGGTTCTATAAATAAACTTAGATCCCCATTGAAATTTCGATGGCTGGATACCGATTCAATTGTTGAATCGGAAACTAATTCGAGCGGCGACTTTAGCTAATTAAGATAAACTTTAAAATGTAATATGTCAGAAGCCCCTATGGGAACAGAGTATCACGCAGTCGGTTGCGCCCGACTGCAACGTTCTTACTTGTTCAATATGCCATTTTTAGGCAAAAGTCCGTCTTATCCAGTCCGATAATTCAGAATTTCCGGAACTATTTCTTCAATATCCGTTTTTGATAGAAAATTGCTTTATATTAGGAGGTTTTAAAATATTTACATGCCCTGAATGACCTCGCATTCACTTCTGGCGACCGGCTCACTGGATTATCATTTATACTGCAACAGGACAACGTTCCATGCCACAAGGCCCATATGACTACTGAATTTTTGAAGAATGTCGAAGTTAATACATTAGATTGGCCTCCTCAAAGCCCCGATCTGAATATAATAGAGAATGTGTGGACGTATATAAAAAGAAAACGAAGCTCAGACCTATCAAAGAAAATGTCATTGATGTCAAATGAGGATTTAGTTTTTATTCATTTTTTAGTTACTACCACCAATATTAACATTTTTTCTTACTGAAATGAAAACATGAAATGTCAAAATACTTTTGTATTGATTATCTTAGGGATGTTCTTAATTTAAGACATCCATTTAAGAAATCTAAATGTCGCTGGGCGATTTTTGAAAACCTAGTTCCTGGAATTAATCCAGAGTTACTAGAAAATCCGCAGGGCATTGTTGAAAAAATTAGCGATGGGGGAATGCGGTATTAGTTTGCGATGAAATCAAAATAAAAAGAGGTCTTCAGTACAATTCATTTCTTGACGAGATTCAGGGGTTTGAAAATGATGGTGAAAAGAGAAGTAAGTTTTTAGGGCAACTAGTCTGAGTTTTCCTTGTTAGAGGTTTTTTTGAAAATTGGAACTATGTTTTAAGCTATACGGTTTCAGCTAAAGGCATAAAACATACAGACCTTAAATATAAAGTTGAATCAAATATTGGACTATCAAGCCTTGGGACTTAATGTCAAAGCCGTTGTTTGCGATCAGGGTGCCAATAATAAAGCAGTTTTTGATAGATGGGATATTGATTTTAACAATCCTAGCTTTCAAGTTAATGGTCAAGAAATGTTGGTAAATCGCTTAGAAATATTCTTTTAAGGCATAATATTTCAACATCTCAAGGCATAGTTTCATAGAGAATAATAAGAAAAATGTATGATATTGAAATTAACTCCAAAGCATGTCAGTCCGAATTGTTTTGAAAAAATGAAAGTAAAATTTGCCACACAAGTTTTTAGCCACAGTGAAGCTGCTGCAATACGTACAGTTGTTGATTCGGGCGGGTTTGTTTATTGCAAGGACAGTGCAGTCGCAACGGCAATATTTATTAATTAATAATTAATAAACTTTTCGATTGTTTAAATAGCCATGTATTATTTGATAGCAATCCTTATAGGTGTGCTCTTATGAAAAATAATAATATCCATGAGTACTTTCAGGATATCCACACAAAGTGCATTGCCTTGATGGGAGGATTACAATCGGTAACTGATTTGGCGGAAAATGTTTGGAATGACAACATAGATGTTTTCTTTGTTGCCATGTCCAAATTAAACCAAGACCCATTCGAAAATTTATTTTATTTGATTAGGTGTCAGGAAGCAACAAATAGTAACCCAACCATTTTTAATTCAACCATTCAATACAATATTATCCAAAATGCTTTCAATGAAAATATTGCCATCTTCTGTCTCTGTAAATTGTATTCTAGATGAAGATCTCATGTTGGCCAACATCATTAAAGATAGCGGGTCTCAACTATCTGTATTTCATGAGCAATGTGCCGTGAATTTGTCTACAGATATTGAAGCTTTAGATAATGATTTAGAAATCGAATTGTCATTAGATGCAACCATTATAAATATTTAAAATGCTTTTAATGAATATACATTTACATTATTGTACAAGTTGCTACAAAAAACTTTGTACTAATCTTTTAAAATCATCAGCTGAAATGCAACGTTTGTCTGAGTTTTTGACCAATACCTTATGTTGAAAGTCCCTTCTGACCATTTTTACTATCGACACATTTAAGCTAATTTTCGACAAGTAGCCATACATCGCACGTATTAAAGAAAAAATTGTTCTGTACTGCATGTACGCTAGAGCAAAATCAACTTCAGATCGTGAATGGTTATCCCCTACCCACCCTTGTTTTGAGCATAGCAAATTTATTCTTAATCAGTTTGCTTTAATTCTAATAAGAAAGAATTGTAAATGGCTAACAGAAAACATTGTTGGTAAAACTAATAATTGAAGTAAAAAGAAGTTAAAAATAATTTGTGAATAAGTAAATTATATTGTCCATTGCAAATCCAAGTCCAAGAATGTTGCTAGAATAGAAGTAATCAGTTGAGCTTGAAATAAACCCGACAAGCAAGTTTTTTTGCCCGTATGCAATGTTTTAAGAATTAATGTGATCGGGGCTCGTAGTTTGAACGAGGCTGAGATCGGGAGGTGATGCTCATGCGGATAGACGTCACCACCATCTAAGTGCAAGCGCCCGGTCTCGAACTACGTCCCCTTACGTGGAGGATCCATACCGCCTCTGAGGATAAAGGTCTGGGAGGTGGGCGAGTCCAACACCGTAGACGGAGAGTGAAGATGAAGACGATGGGGTCCCAAAGCGGGAAGACGACAGGGAAAACTGTCCCTCCGTTCTCTCCCCGTTCCAGTGACCGCAGTGCAGGATGAAGCGGAAATGTCGGCAGAGGGAGGGTTGGAGGATCGAGGCTGGCGGCTGTGGACGCGGAGAGGCGAGGAGGGTTCCTCTCGAGTGGACCAATTCGAACCTGCGACCAGCGACAAAGAGGGAGGCCCGCTGTTCCGCCGTCGCTTCGAATGGGCCCTTGGAAGTGGACCAGAGCAGCGTGTTCCCTCAGATAAGCATCCGCTAGACGCCGGGAGCAGTGCAGAATCGGTGCGTAGTGTCGGGTCCCCACCTCGCAGATGGTCGCTCAGAGAGTTAGCCAATATCGAAATAATGTAGACAATTGGACTAGGAACAGGATAGAGCGTTCTAATGCCTTTGTAGAAAATAGATCCCCACATAATAGTAGTTGGCTTGATGATCTAATAGCTGCCTTCAATACTACAGTTAAGCAGGGACCCGATTAGGTCTGCATTAGCTGCAATGGGTTGTGCTTCCCACACCAAGTTGATCAAATTTCATGTGAGGCTATTGAAAACAATATCCTTTATGCTCAGATACTTTATATCTATCATTTAGGTTTCCCTCCGAAAATAATCAATATTAACTCTGCAAAACATGTAGCCGTAGTATCAAGTTAGGCAAAACCCCAAAAGCATCCATTACAAATGGTTTAGACTTTCCAGATCTTCCAAACTGTTTAAAGGGCTTAACGCCGCAGAGGCAAGGCTTTTTACCCCTAGCCTTCCTTTTATGATTAGTAAGTCTCTAGGATATGACCGCCAAAATGCCATTAAAAGAGTTGTGGTCAATGTGCCTATTTCTGTAGCCAATGTTCTAACGTCTGAGGTAGATTCATTTGAAGCATAGGATGGAATATAGTTATGATTTTATCAAAAGTTGATGATGAAATTCCATTTTTAGTTGACACTGAGCTTTACTGGAAGCACCAGGTTACTGTTAATGAACAGTGCCTGCCTTTCTTCTGATGAAATTCCATTCGTTGCATCAGCTGAAGACAGGGACTTAGTTTCAAAGTTAGTAGAAAGATTTGTTCAAGCCTCAACAAACGAGCAGAATAGTAGAGAGAAAGAAGACATTAACCCCGGAGGTCAGGAAACCCTTTTAGAAAATGTCCCTGTAGAAAATATCGCAATGCAAAGAATAGTTATAGCCCCTAGGTCAGCGACAATTAGATACGATCGAAGATTGCGATTCAGAGGAGCTGGCCTTTTTAACTATCTTTGCATGCCAAAAGAGAACGTGCAAGGAAAGTTTTGCAACCATAGTTAGGTCAGAGCTTAGGAATTTTGATAAAAGAGGTTGTAGGACTGACAACTTTTTTCTCAACTATGAAAAGTTAGAAATGATTAATATCTGGAACAAAAATTCGATTTGCTTGCGAAAGCACAGTGCCACTCACGGCATTACAGCAGCAAACGCTCTTAATGTAGAGCAAATATATCAATTAGTTCGCCATGATGATGGCTTTAGAGTTTTACAAGGTATTAGAGCTTCGCCTCCTCACTGGGAAGCAGAGAAGAAGGTACTGGCTATGATTAGGCAGATTGGTCTTCCGAACCTTTATTTATTGCCACATTTTCGGCAGCAGAAACTAGGTGGACGGAACTATTAGTCTTTCTTTCTAGGAATATAGATAAAATAGACATATCAGAAGAAGCAGCACGCTGCTTAAGTTTTGAGAATAAGGCCCGTCTAATTAGAGCTGATCCTGTCACTTGTGCTAGGTATTTTGATTTTCGCTATAGGCAGGGGCAGGTTTTAAAACTAATGAAGAAAGAAATTGGTGTTTTTGGTAAGAATTACGTTATAAAGTTTAATTGGCGAGTTGAGTTTCAACAAAGAGGCTCCCGTCATATTCACGGCATATTTCAGCTGAAAGATGCCCTCAGGCTTGACTCGACTGATAAGTCAAGCATTCTTGGAGTGAAGTCGTTCATTGACCAGCTTATCACAATTGAAACTGATTGCCCGGATGTGGCTCCATATTTGGAGTATCAAATCCTCAATCACGGGTTCTCATGTAGACTAAAAGTTAGGTCACAACAAATTTGTAGATTTGTAGATTCCCTCACATGTCTCAAACCGAAATTTTGTTCCCATTTGAAGAGAATGCTCAAAACATAGATGAGCATAGTAGAAATTTTCAAAAAATGGAGAATTCGTTTGATCGTGAAACTGTAGACATACTTAATAATTTCAATAGCTTTTTGTCCCACGATCAACTTAAACTTAGTTATGAGTGTTCTATTAATGCACTTAGGTCTAGCATCAAGAAGCCTAAGATATATTTAAAGCATCCTTTGGCCGGCAATCAAGCTTAGCGCTTATAATAAGCATCTGCTGTTTATATGTATTTGTATTTGTATTTTGTATGTAGTATGTATTTTACTTAACAGTTCGGCCTATGCCCCAAATCACAGGCATATATGGTCAGTGATAATACGTCGTTAATTATATTAACAAGTCTCAGAGAGGAATTTCAAAATTAATGCGTAAAGCAGTTGTAACAATAAAACAAAAATTACAACAAATAGGCCAAATTTATTTCGGGCACTAAAATATCTGCCCAGGACCGTTTGCTGCTGTTTATGTGTGCACTTATGCGAAAGCAGTAAAGTACATACATATATACTATTAATTCTTCATTGTCAGAGCATCGGGTTAGGATGCTTAAAAGACCATATTTTTATCAGGACTTTTGGTCTATTAGGTTCACCGTCAAAACGGTTTAGATAGTTTATGTCTGGCTGATTTTGCTGCTTTGTATAGTTTCAGCAAACAGCATGGTAGACCTCGCCAGGTCTGAGAAGAACATTATGACCCTGAAGCACCACCATGCGATTCATTAGTTTTTGCAGTTCGCAATGCAAGTGGTTTCATTAGGAAAAGACACTGTCCCAGCATTATTATATACATATATACCTATATAACACCTATACCTGGAATACTGAGAGTAGCCAATATCTTAGGGAATTAGTTATGCTATATGTCACATGGAGAGACGAGGAGGTAGAACTAATTAAGAGAGGCTGTGAATTGTTTTGTAGCCAAAATCAGGAGTTAGTTGAGACAAACCGTAGGAAGTATAATAGCTTAGATGATAGTGAGCTTCAGGAAGCTCTTAACAACGCCGTCCAGGATGAGAATGATAGATATAGAGTAGAGTAGAGTAGATATTAGAGTATTAGAGTTTCCAGAAATAGATCCTAGATTGAATGTCTTAAACATTAATGGAACGCATGAGAATCAGGAATAGAAAATACCAATATCCGAGTAATAAGGCTTCCAGCTTTCTTTATCTTTAAATTTAAAGCAGAAGACTTACTTTACTCATGGATTGCATAATGTGAAAAGTAAGACAATATTTTATTGATTCGTTGGTGGTGGTGGTGCTGGTGTCGGAAAGAGCCGACTAAGCACCTCCATTTTTCAAGCATTAACCCATATCTTTAATAGTAGGGCTGGGAATAATGATTCAGCTAAAATTCTACTCTGTGCCCGAACAATTAGTGGTTCTAGACTACATTCCATGTTCTCTCTACCAGTTAACCAATCTGGTTCTGATTTAAGAGCACTAAGTAATGACTTAGCTAATAGTTTTAATTCAGGTTTAATAGACCTTAAATTTTCGAATCCAACTCTCATGATCCCTACAGTGCAATATATGCTTCGTCGCGTTAGGACCTCTTTAAGTTCACCGCCACTAAGATACTTGTTTAGCTATTAAGAACCACTAAATGTTGTTAGAACTAGTATCGATAAGAGAGCGCAAAGCTCCAAAAAGTGCAATTGTTGCTGTCATTCAAGGTCCAAAAAAGTTGCTTCTGAAAAGTAATAAGTTAGCTTCAAGAAAACACGGCTGCCGAGCGCACGAGCGGATGGCGCAAGTGACCGCCTTTGCAAGTCGCCCAATAAAAAAAAACACAATTGCGGTAACAGATATTTATAACAATATGAAGCTTAGCGCTATTGCAACAGATCCATTTAATTCCGTTGCTGAAGACTTTATTAAAGCTACTCATTTAAGTGCAGCAAATAGGGACAGAATTTTAGAAGTCGCCCCTTTTAAAAAAAACTGCCAAATTTATGATTCCGGTCAATGTTCATACAGAGGATGGTTTAGTTAATGGGGCAACAGGAATTTTGATGCAAATTGATTTTGATGCATACATCGCTCCAAATGTTTTATGGATGCAATTTCCTGAGGATAGTGTAGGTGTACTTGCTCGCTCAAAGTGTACGCATCGTACAGAATCTTCATGGACCCTCAAATAAAAAATGATTAGAAATAACCAACATAGGAAAAATGGGCAAGTTTCCATTGACCGTAGGCAGTTTCCAGTTGTACCTGCAGAAGGTATAACTATCCATAAAAGCCTGGGAGCTACATATAGCAAAGTGGTAATCCACACTTGCTCTCGAATTTAGCGTGTTGCAAGATATGTACGTAGCTTGCAATAGGAGCTACAACTGCTTCAGGGTTGTTTATTAAAGATTTTGTTATTCCCAAAAATGATTATAATCATTATTCGATGGCGGAACACAATACTAAATAATATATCAAGTTGCTTAAGGGTCAACTATGTGGAATATCAGTTTTTCAATATGATCTATTCAGATTTAAATCATTAAGCTTTGTAGAGGCTTATAAACGTCCGTCTTATCCTTCCCAATTAATAAATTCAGAATTACAAGAACTATTTCAGCGATATCAGTTTTCAGCAGGAAACGTTTCCTGCTTCAGCAAGATATCTTTATATAATTGAATTAGTAAAAGCCGACTTTTGAAATATGTATGCCAAGGATGTAGAATCCCACAGATTACATCTACTTGATATTATTTATTTTTCACAGGAATTTTGTGGCCAAAAAAAAGTTACAAAACAAGTTTGTTTTGTGTACACAAATATCCGCAAGAAATTTGACTCCTGCTGTTTGAGCAAACATTTGTCCGACACCGGACAAAACCATTGTTTAATAAATTAAATTACATCAGCCAGAGTTGATAAATTACAAATTCAACGAAAATGCTGAAATGCACGCAAAGTCGCCAACAATTAATTATTTGTGGATTCCCGCTTATAAAACATCAACTGCTGAGAGTGAACTGCTCGACTCTGCTGGTAATTCTTTTCTGATTTCGATTTCGCTGCTAGCTGTTGCGCTGCGCGTGGTGAGCTTGCGCTTCAGTTGGTGGTGAAAAGTAGGGCTCTCGCTCTCTCTCTCTCTCTTGAGCGTTGTCGTCGGTGCTCGTGCGTGCATGTGTTGGTGTTTGTGGTGAGTAGCCAGTTTGTTTTCGTTTATTGCTTTGTATATGTATGTATGTGTGCATGCGCTGTTGTTGGTGTGGAGTAAAGTCTCCACTGTTGTTGTTGCGACTTTCGTGTGATATCATTTGCCGCCATAAGACTGTGGTTGGTTTCTTTTTGGCAATTTGTCTATTTTTCGGCTAGCAAGAATTATAGTTATATTAAATAATAAAATAGATTTGTTTCCAAATCCACACAAAGATAAACAGACATAAAACTGATTCGTGCACTTTTACAAAGAAATTCAAATTTAACTTTAACTCCCCGATTAACACAAAGAGAGATTGTGCATTCATAGTACACACGTACATACATACATATGTACATACATATCTACGTACATACATACATATACATACTTATGTATGTATGTATGTATGTATGTATGTACATTCATGTGTACATATGTATGTATGTAGCTCTACAAGTCTTCATAGAACAAAAATGCAGAAGTATTAATAACATGTTTTGAGAATAAAGATTGGCGATGCTAAATATCATTTCATCGCTTAGGTATACAACTAAACTTATTGTATAAATGATTTAAGCCTAAATTTAATTGAGTGATAACACTAACCATACAACACATAGACTGGACAACTAGTACAACGAAATTCACCGTATAAATATGAGTGCCGGGAGACCCTTTCAACTTCGAATTCGAATTCGGACACTTACTTTTGGGTTCGAGCAGTGAAAAAATGGGGAGCGAAATCAGTACGCTGCGAGCGCTCAACCGAGAAGGTTGAATTCTAATATGAAGCACTACTATATGCCATTTTTTCCTTACTCTCTCTCTCTCTCTGCTCTCTCTGCTCTCTCAAATATATATATATATATATATGTATGTACGCACAAGCAGCAGATCACAAAAATTGAAATTTGTTCGCCGAGAGGTCTCATTCCTTCCCTTCCGAGCAAAGGGTATACCAAATTGCTGAAAACGGTTTGCCATGCTCATGCAAAATGTTAAGATTTTCGTCATTATTTGTGTGAAGGGTATGAAAGCGTTGGTGCGCTTAGCGAATATGTTTTTGCGACGAGCATGCACACATATGTATGTATATACTTTCAGTCCCTTGTTCACATGTACGAGCATTTGTGTGTGCTTGTGTGCGAAACTCTACTCTTGCTGCCTGTGGAAATTGGAAGAACCCAACATTTCGATTTCAATTTTTGTGATCTGCTGCTTGTGCGTACATACCACTGTTGCCAAATCAGCTTTTTTCCCGTCAAATCTGGTTGTTTTGAAAGTCCAATTGCGGGACAAATTCCAAAACAGCGGGCAGCGGGAATTCTGGATTTTTTAAAATATTTTTTCAGCTCTTTTTTCTACTGAACAAGTTATCATTTTTGTGCGATTAATCGTATGTAAAATGTTGTGTTGTTTATTGTGTTTGAATTAAAACGAAATAGTTCAGTGGTTCAGTTTTCGATGAACGAACTAATCGAACTAATAGTGGAACTGACTGAACTAGAATATGATTAGTTGAACTAGAATAAGGAACTAGGTTCGTTCAAATAGTTCAATTGATCCTATTGTAAATGATTCGATAGAACTCTAGTTCGATTGCCATAACAATTTCATCATTAAACGATCAGCCAAAAACAATGCCGAAAGAATATAAGCAAAAATGCCGAGATGTGTGGCTTAACAGCGATGAGTTTAAAGCCTGGCTGCGAAAAGATAATAATGATCCGACAAGAGGGTTTTGCAGTTATTGCAAAGGCAGTATTACTGCCAAATTAAGCGATTTGCATGCCCATGCCGCCACAAAAAAACCATTAAAGTGCTGCAGGAAGATTTCATCAAAAAAATAAAATTCCTTTTGCCGGGCTCTCGACGAAGACGGAGGAGCAGGAGGCAGCGCTCTGTATATTTGTGGCTCAACACACGGCGGTTTCTCCAATTGACCACATGAGCAGTTTGTGCGCAAAACAATTTTGTGATGGCTCTGGGAGTTCTCTGAAGCTACGCAGAACAAAATGCTCAAACATTATAAGAAATGTTTTGGCGCCAAATTTTTTGGATGAGCTTCGCGCCGATATTGGCAATGCAAAATACAGTCGAGTCCCGATAATTCGAAATGGCAAGGGGATCAGTTCGATTTACACAGAAATTCAAATTATCGAGACTCGACTGTAACGAATTTTTTTCAAGGGGATAGAATTTGTTTCGATTTATCGCGATTATTGATTTAGCGGGGTACAAATTATCGAGACTCGACTGTATAGTCTTCTGATTGATGAGTCAACTGATATATATAATAAATATAATAAATTATTTATAAAATTAAGCCCTTAAAAGAAGACAGAAAACATCAGCTTTTTTCTAGCTTTTTTCCCACAACATTTCAGCTTTTCTCGTAGTATCTCCCCACTAAAAGCAGCTTTTTTTGCTCAACAAAAGTTGGCAACACTGGTACATACATATATATATATATATATATTTGAGAGAGCAGAGAGAGCAGAGAGAGAGAGAGAGTAAGGAAAAAATGGCATATAGTAGTGCTTCATATTAGAATTCAACCTTCTCGGTTGAGCGCTCGCAGCGTACTGATTTCGCTCCCCATTTTTTCACTGCTCGAACCCAAAAGTAAGTGTCCGAATTCGAATTCGAAGTTGAAAGGGTCTCCCGGCACTCATATTTATACGGTGAATTTCGTTGTACTAGTTGTCCAGTCTATGTGTTGTATGGTTAGTGGTGATAATAATAAAAAATAAATTGCAAAAACCATAAAAAATTTGTTTTCAAGAGACGTTGAGATATTTCCAGTCTCTTTAAATTATTGATCGGGATTTTTCAAAGTCTGAAGAGCTGGTAACACTGATTTAGCTCAACTTTCAGTAGTTTTGCGCGCAATTTGCGCATGTGTGTGTAATTGTCGCAGCTGGACTGTGTGTTTGCGTTTGCATGTGTGTGTAATTGTCGCTGTCGTTCACGATTGAGCAATATCACTAACTATTCAATCAGGGATGTTAATTCCGCTTTTTCCCGTGAGATCTGGCTTTTTTAAAAGTCCGATTGCGGGAAAAATAAAAAAAGCTTATTTTTCAGCTCTTTTTCTTCATTGTACTTAGCATTTTGCAAGCAATATTCATAGAAGAAATAGGTTTTGAAGGCACGAAGCAAAAAAAACCTTTTTCTGGTTTTATTTCCCGCCAGATTTGGCGTGTTGAAACTTTCAAAAGTTGGCAGCACTGCATACAACATAGAAAGGACAACTAGAAGAAACTTTTTCATTCCACAAAAAATTTGTGCATTGAGACCCATAAACTTCGTATTTGCTCGGGTCGTCAGGTGTTGTATGTTTAGTGGCAATACACTGTTAAAACACTCAGCTCATTCATGGAGCAATATTTCGTTATACAGAGCAAGTTGTTACTTGACAGTGTGACGTCATACTCTCGGAAATTTGAGTGCGCACGATGATCTTTGTTTGAAAATGCAGCAGATGTGACTCTGTCATCTGTCTGAAGTAAACACAATAAAAACGGAAACTTCGGTTTATTAATATGTAGTTATATTTAGATTCTTAAAACGAACAATATAACTGTTTTACTATTTTATTTATTCTAAGCTAGTTTCTCATGCAGTTATTACTTTTTTTTTAAAACCCATAATTCGCCAAATTAAATAGTATTAACTATTATTCATTTTTCATCTATTATATCCATATTTGTACTCTGTTCACAAATGGAAAAAGATTATATTGGTTTTGTGCAATGTCCGTCTTGCTGTCCGTCCGTCTGTCCGTATGCACGCAAACCATTTCGCATTTGAAGCTAGAGACTTGAAATTTGGAACATATACTTGTGTGTACCCCGTATTATGCATCGCTCTGGAAGATTATTGCTTGAATGTATGGCAGGTATAGCATACAGTAAGGTGCTCAATAAACACCGGTTATTATTTTCATTCATTTACTTTATGGAATTTCATCAATGGATGGAATGTTATCAACACCAGTATTGAGGGTATTTCCTAGTCCGGCAATTTTGGCGCCTGCACAAATGACCTTTAAGGTACTGTGGCTCATTCATCATCCTCCAGCTCCTACCTTTTATTTGCTTTTACTAAATCATATATGGAAATATGTGAATTTGGGCGATTTATCAACAAGCCATTAGCAACAGAAGCATTTATCATGGTTTTGCTTCCTTTCATTTATTGTACTTTTTTCAAGGGTTTAACAGCAGATGTCAAAGCAGCAACGACATAATACTATAAGAGCACTGATCATTATGATTGTCTAAATTCATGTAATACACAGAAGGCAATGAAAATGGAATCACATAGCCATTTCAAATACGTCATGAAGAATGTGAAAAATTTTGTTACTTTGAAGCCATCGAATTATGTGGTATAAAAAATAAATAATTTAAAATAATTTTAAATAATTTTTCATAAAATTATGGACAGCAGCAGCAGCAGTATGGAATTTGATATCAATTCCAACGGGAGCGAGCGCTCTATTCTAAAAGACGAGGACATGGGGTATTTAAGGAATCTGATGCATAAACTACTTCGAGACTGCGGTTGGCAGGCTGATATTCGCAAGAGGATAAGAGAAATTTTGGATACGCGAGGTGTACACACTGTTAGTGAGGGGGATGTTGCCGCCGAGATCATACCATTGGCAAGCAAATTGGTGCCCAACGAAGTGCACTCTGAGCTGGAGAAACGCGTGCGAGGCATCATGCAGTCACATTTAAACATTTAGAAATATTTATTTACCAGCTAATAATATGTTCATTTAATTTTATGAGATTTATTACAATATCTTAAATTTAAAATATGAATTGGGTTGCGCGTTCAATATAGAAAATAAACACATTTTTTACACTGAACCCAATGAAAATTATAGTTTTGGGTACATATTGTTTTTATACCCTGAACCCATTAAAAATGGGCAATCAGGCAGAAGGAGGCGTACATAAAGTACATACATATATTCTTGATCAGGACGATGAGCTGAGTCGATTTAGCCCTGTCCGTTCGTCCGTCCGTCCGTCTGTGCGAACGCGTGGATCTCAGAACCTATAGGATTGAATTTTTTTGGAAGTCCCTGTATAGCTCGCGCAGATCGAGTTTGTTTCAAAAAATCGAATTTAGATTCATTTACATTTTATACTATTTTGATATTTGTTATATTTAGGACATCGGCTAAAAAATAAAAAAAAAATTGAAGGTCAATTGCAAATATAGTCAATGTGTGAATTAGTTTGCATGTTTTCTAAAATAAAAAAAAAATTAGAATATATGTATATATAGATCA
>JAWNPC010000883.1:0-33427 GCA_035045365.1 Drosophila leonis
TAAAGCGATGATGTCCAAATCCAGTGTCGTCGCTAAATGTACCTGAAAAAAGAATAGAAAATACATAAAAATATAAAACAACATAAACAAAACAGAACAAAACAAATAAACATACTTATAAACAGCATACAATGAAATGCATCAATTCAAGCGCAATCAAGTGCAGTTATATATGCAAAGAAAACGTAAAACAAAACAAAACAACAAAAACTCACCTATATAACGACGAACTCCAAAATCGCCGTTATATTTTCCTGCAAATAAGACGAAACTTATGTAAAACAACTATTTACATAACATCGAATATAAACACTTACATGAAGAAGAGCTGCAAATGCCAGTGAACACGGCCCGTTTCCAGAGTCGCCAAGAACAACACTCACCTACACGCAGCGTACAACGAGAGCTGCACTCGCAAATCCACGCAGCGCTGCTCCAATAGCAGCGCATGGTTTGCGTCTACAGTGCTTGGATATAGACTCATATCGAAAGCTGGTGCTAAAAATTGTTAGAGAAAACATATCTTGAATCGCACAATTTATACCAACTCAAGGCTGACAAAGGATATAGATTTGTTATCAGATATCTACACCATTCCACTCCTGAAAGTTGGCTGCGCCAAAAACTCGAGCAACTGGGACACAAAGTCCAGTACGTAAGCGTAATAACTCGACTTATTTGAGGTCGAGATTGATGCTGAAGCCAATAATAGCAATATCCTCAATGTGACAGTGCTTGGAGGGCAAAAAATAAGATAGAACGCCCACTACGTAACGCAGACGCTGTCCAGTGTCATCACTGCCAAAAATTGGGACACACCAAAAATTATTGCCGTAGACCATTCGTTTGCGTAAAATGCGGTAGCAATCATCCATCGACGGCCTGTCCAAAAACAAAAGATGATAACCAACCTGCAAAGTGTTCAAACTGTCATGGTGAGCATGCAGCAAGCTGCAAATGCTGCACAGCTTTTACAGATGCATGCAAGTTTAAAGAATCGGTTGGCATGCAACAGACAAATAAATCCAGCCTCAGCTGTGCGCCAACAGACAGCAAAAATGCACCGTACAAACGTACAAGCAATGCAACAACGACAGCAACAGCGTCAACAGCAAGCAGCAACAACGCCAAAATCAGCAGCAACAGCGGCGTCAAAAAGAGCAGCAACTACAGCGTAAGCAACAGCTACTACAGCATCGGCAGCAGCAACAGCGCCAGCAACAACAACATCATACTTATCCAACTGAGACTATGGACGAATATGATGAGAATAGCGACAGCGATGTTGATATTACAAATAGCAAACAATCACGCATGCGCAACAAAAGTCGTAAGCTCGACCTCTTAATTGACCTTATGATAAATGAAAGAAGAAGTCCAGTAACTGACAATGCCAATACTGCAGTTCTAGCAAGCGTTAAATCAAAGCCCGATAGACTGCTTGATGTAATCACAACCCTCACTTCATGCTTAATGGCAAATCAATAGGCAAATATGAATCAAAATGTATAATTCTGCCACTACTCAAATAACATTAACCATTCCGATACCAGTAAATGCAAATACAAATGCAAATGCAAATGCAAATAATAGCCCAGAAAGTAAATTAAAAATCCGAGTATGGAATGCTGGTGGCCTGCGAAATAAAAAAGATTATTCAAAAATATATACGCAAGCAAATAAAATTGACACTAAGTTGATTTCTGAAATGCACTTTATTAATAACAATGCAATACAAGCGGAAGATGCCTGTGCTGCCACAAATTCCTTTACAGATGCCAGAGCCGTCGCGAACTTCAGTAATTGTGCCGCCAACAACTCCTGTCCAGATGCCAGAGCTGGAACATAGTTGGTGCCAACAACTCCGTCCCAGAGCCTGAGTCGGCGCGAACAGGCCTGTGCCGCAACAACTCCTATAGAGATGCCAGAGCCGGCGCCAACAACTCCTACCCAGAAGCCGGAGCCGGCGCGAACTCCAGTGCCTGTGCCACCACTAACGCCACCGACGACCTAGACGAGATGAACGGCCTGCGTGTTCCAGACTAAATATTTTGGAAAAGAAGAAAAAACACATTGGTTAGTAAAATTTCACAAAATTCAATTCAAATTCTTATTGTTTTGCCACTTTATAAACTTACACTACACACAACACTATTGTAAATTCACACAACACTGCTAAATGTTAGCAAAACTAAAAGTCCTTCATGGACTAAAAGTCAATAAAAATAATTAAATCCTCTCATTGAGACTTGGACGGTTGCTGGGTGCAGTCGAGCGGCCGCCCCACAGCCACAACACACGTCTCGGTCAGAAAAAAAAAGAAAAGTTTCTACGATAGTAATACTGTCACCTCACAAAAATACCTTGAACTTACTCTGGATCCCAAACTCCCCTGGCGAAAGCACATTCAGAACATTATACATAGGTACTTTTAACACAAGACACAAAAAATTACACTGGTTACTCAATCACAAATCAAAACTATCACTTAACTCCAAAGTTACACTTTTCAAGTCACTAATTCAGCCTATATGGAGATACGGGTGCTCCATTTGGGGAACAGCTGCTCCTTATCTCATAAAGAAACTTCAAAGTACTGAACATCGCATTATAAGACATTTTATTGGATTTCCATTTGCCAGGAATGATGATATCATGACAGACTTAAAGCTCAATTACGTCATTAATATTATCCAAGACACTTCTATCAAACAGAACTCTAGACATTCATCTCTCCCAAATCCTCTTGCACAATCACTCACTTTTGATACTTTACATCCTTCCACATACAGACTTAAAAGAGCCCAGCTTGAACATCTACCAGACCTTACACTCCCTTTACCTAATCCACGCACACGTCCATAACTCATACCTTAATATGATCTTTATTTATTAATATAGCCCACACCAGTTACTCTCACATATTTTGTATCAATTCCACACACACACTGAATATTTGTCAATGTTTTGCCAAAAAGAGGTTTTAAAGTTTTTCTTAGAAAAATGAAACCCACATACAATAGATGATTGCCATAACAAAAATAAAAAAAAAAAAAAAAAGTTGCTACGATAGTAATAGGTTGGCTTAATAAACGCGGCTAAACACTGCAGTGCAAGTCGACAAATAGAAGAGTGAACACGTGTCTTTTCTTGAGCGGAGTAAAAATGGGAACTGGGTCAAATTAAAATTGGACTTTGACAATTTTATAAAATGAAATAAAAGGAAGCGGACATTTTTAAATTTAATTTAAAAATAAATAAATAAAATTAAATAATTTTAAAAATGCAAATAATTAAAATAAAATAAATTTAAAAATGAAATTAAATAAAATAAAAATGAAATTAATTGCAATAAATGCAAATAAATGCAAATAAATGCAAATAAAGCAAAATGAAAAAATGAAAACGCAACTAAAAGAAATTAAATTTAATGCAATTAAATAAAAATGCAATTAACTAAAAAATAAGAAACAAATAAATAAAAAAAAAAACGTATATTATTTGTGCAAATAAATAACATGAATTAAAAAATGTTATAAAAGTGTGAAACTTGAACAATTGACAATTAAAGACAATTAAAGACATTTAATATTCAATACAACAACACAAAGCAAGAAAAAATGCCAAAGAAGAACAACGCAAAGAGAAGGAAGAACAAAGCCAAGCCGGCTGCCCAGGCAACAGCGATGATCCAAGCCAGCGGCTGGACATTCTTCGTAAATTGTGCGACCCTGATGCATTAAGTGTCAAGGAGAGGTCTTCTTTGGATTGTGCTGCCAATTACATGAGCGGTGAATACTCTGATTCACATACATATACGCTCATAAAGCAACCAAAACAAGTGACAAAACTCTAGTCGGGGGTGCCCGACTAGGAGATCCCCTGAACCCCGTCGGATCTGCGTTTTTAAATATATTCCGTATCTTATATACATCACAAACTTATACAATATTTAATTAAATTGCCAATCTTGCACTTTCACTATCAAATAGCATTTTTGTCAAAAAGGTAGTTTTTTTTTTTTAAATAATAGTAATAATAATTTAATAAAAAAACAAAATAAAAAATTAAGAAAATACGACATTTCCGCAGTTGGAGTCGAACCAACATCACCTGACCTCCACCGCCATTGTGTGTGTGAAAAAATAAACAATTAAAAATATTTGACATCGGCTGGGTTTGAACCCAGACCTACAAGGCACGACGTGCCCCGCTTCTATCAACAACGCCACTGCACTGTTTAGACAAGGAGTAGCAAATTTGAAACTAAAGGCAGTTAAGAATTATAACAAAATTCAAGCAGTCAGCTGGTATTGTTGTGATTCTCAGACAAGAATGCTCGCATTCGAATGTCTCAATGTATGTGTGCACATGTATAGAAAAAATGAAAACGGGGGTGGGTTTCTGGTCACATGTTGCAATTAACAAAACGTTCTGTTTAATTACTTCTGTGATACTCAATGGAATTCAATGAAATTTTCCGCATATGATTTACATACATACATACATACATACATACATACAAACTCATTCACATTTCGGCTATATTTGTAACTAAACTTCAAAATGAAAATTTTTTTGTAAATTTTTAACTAATATCCAAAATGCAACAAAAACCGAAATTGTATAAAATATAAATAAAACTAAATGCAAAATTTGGAGGCTCTAGCTATAAAGATGTACGAGATAGAATTAAAATACTGTCTTTCGATAAGGTTTTTAATCGATAACATAAAAACGGTAATAGTTAACGATTGTTTGAAACAAACTTGATCTGCGCCTGCTATACAGGGACTTCCAAAAAATATTTCAAGTCTCTAGCTCTTATATGTTCTGAGATCGACGCGTTCATACATACGGACAGACGGACGGACGGACGGACGGACGGACGGACGGACAGACAGACAGACGGACAGGGCTAAATCCACTCAGTTTGTCACCCTGATCATGAATATATATACTTTATGGGGTCTGCCACGCCTCCTTCTCCCTGTTACATACATTTAACAAAACCATTATACCCTGATTTCCCATTTTCAATGGGTTCAGGCTATAACAATGGGTTCAGGGTATAAAAAGCGACGCCAAAAACGGCGTCTTCTCCTCACACACCCATACATACAAACGACACGAAAGACTCAAAGACAAATGCCGAAACAAACGGCACATGCAAATTCACTCAAAGCTGCACTCAAAACTACACTCAAAATGTCACTCAAAATTACACTCAATACGTGGACGACAAAATAAGAGACTTGCAAAAGCCATCAATGCACAGCCAAAAAATCACTCAAAGAGAGAATGAAAACTCTCTGAGAGCAGCCGCCAATTATAATAAAAGTGTTGCATACAGTCAGGGCACAATTCAAGTCAGCAACTACAACAACAACAAATTAATACAAACGACTTACTGACAAAAGCAATAACTACAACAACTACAATGACAACAACAACAAATACAACAACAACAACTACAACATCAACATCAACATCAGCACCAACACCAACAACAACATCAACCAACACCAAAAGTGCCGCGATGGTGTAAAAATGGATCAGCAAAGTGCCACCTTTGCTACCACATGAGCTGAAAAATTCAACAACAACAACAACAACAACAGCAACTACAAATGCAGAGGCAGCTCAATCGCCGCTAAAACGGAGGAGTGCCGCGCTAGATGATGATGACGTAGATGATCCCGTGCTGAAGAGCTTCTGCAGCAATATGCAGCAATTCAAAAGCAAATTTGCTAATGAATTGCAGCTCGAGGCACAAAAGCAACCAGAACAACAACAGCATCTACAGCAAAATGAACAACAGCAACTACAGCAAAATGAACAACAGCAACTACAACAAAATGAACAACATCAACAACAATAACAACAACAGCAACTACAATTGCAACATAATGTACAACAATAACAACTACAACAAAATGTACAACAACAACAGCAAATACAACAAATTTTACAACAACAACGACTAAAGCAACAACTAACAAAAATACGTCCATTATTTTTGCCCATGGTGCCGCTGCTGGATAAACTCTCTCTACCAAAGCACCTGTCAATTCTAGCGAAGGGCTGCGTATCCTGTGTGAGGACATGGAAACGTATAATGCTATTCTGTCTTCGCTTGAGGAAGACGGAATACATTTACATACCCACCAGATGAGCAGCCTGAAGGGCTATAGAGTTGTGGTGAAGCAACTTCACCATTCCACGCCATGCGAATGGCTGAAGGAAAAACTTGATGAAGTTTGCTTCACACGCTTCATTCGCGTCATAACGCATCGATTTTCAACATATTCGAAGTTGAGCTGCCGACAATGGCTGACGGCAGCCACGAGAAGATTCTGGAGCTGAAAGTGCTGAGTGGCCAAAAAGTGAGGATCGAGCGGCAGGCCAAGCCGGTCGATCCCTCACAATGCCACCGCTGCCAGGCATTCGGCCACACTAAGAACTACTGCCGACGCGCTTATCGCTGCATGAAGTGTGGAGGCGAGCATCCCTCAACGGCCTGCACAAAGCCGAGGGATGCCCCAGCTACGTGTTGCAACTGCAAAGGGGCACACGTCAGCTGCTTTAAAGGCTGCCCTGCCTTTAAGGCAGCTAGAAGTAAGCTCCTTTCAGTACGAGCAATCCCACTTATAAGAAAGCAGCAGCAAATACGTGAACAGCAACAACAACAAAAGCAAAAACAACGAGCAAGTACAGCACGTCAGCCAATGGAAAGCTCAGCGAATGAAAAGAAAAAGAATGAAGCGAGGCACGCCGCAAATAAAAAATAAGCAACTAAAACAACAACAGCAAGAAAGGTGGTTGCAGCCAACAATGCCAATGCCAATCCAGCACAGACGCACTTGGCAAATTTTCAGATGCAACTGTGTGAAAAGCAACAGAAGACAACTGCGCTGACTAAAGCTCTGGAAAAAAGCGTATTGACAATCAAAATAATGGAGAACAGAATGAACCAACTAATGCTTATGATGAAACCAAAAACCAAACAATACAAATACAACGAACATAAATAAGAAAGACAGTAAATTTAGTCAACATAAGCAACAACAACTGCCCAGTCCAGTGAACTTCGGAGCATTTGAGTTTACGGAACTGGACAGCGAAGATGAAGATGAAGATGAAGATGAAAATGTGAACATGGCTACAAGCTGGTGCACCACCAGCTCCATAAGTTCTACAGTAGATGACATGGGACTGTATTAACGACCCCCCGGATTTGACGAATCGACGACGGCCTAATTAAAAAACATGAAAATGAACAAAAAAGGAGAAAATACAAGTTAATATTTGCCTATATAAATACTAATTTATAGACAAATAAACACTTACTTGAACAAAGGTGATCCAATACAGCGAAGAAGAATGTATCCAGGATCGCCGCTACATGTTTTTCTGCAACGAAATGGAAATAAATATTAAATAAATGTAAAACATATAACTAATAAACACACTTACCTGACGAGCTGCAACTGAAGAATGAAACAAATCCAGCGATGATGACCGTATCCAGTGCCGCCATTACATGTTTTCTGAAAGAAAATAAAATAAATGTTAAATAAATGTAAATAAAAGTAAAACATAATAACACAAATAACAAAACTAATTAACTTACCCACACAAAGACGATCTGCAACTAAAGCGATGATGTCCAAATCCAGTGTCGTCGCTAAATGTACCTGAAAAAAGAGTAGAAAATACATGAAAATATAAAACAACATAAACAAAACGAAACAAAACAAATAAACATACCCACCCATAAACAGCATACACTGAAATGCATCAATTCAAGCGCAATCAACCGCAGTTACTATGAGCTTTTCTGCAAAGAAAACGTAAAACAAAACAAAACAACAAATACTCACCTATATAACGACGAACTCCAAAATCGCCGTTATATGTTCCTGCATATATACACTTACATGAAGAAGAGCTGCAAATCCAGTGAAGACGGCCCGTTTCTAGAGTCGCCGCTACAAGTTCCTGAAAAGATGCCAAAACTTATTTAAAAATCTATTTACATAACGCAGCGTACAACGATGAGCTGCACTCCCAAATCCACGCAGCGCTGCTCCAATACAGCGAAGATGCTCAACTGTGTTGCCGCTACAAGACCTGAAAAGACAAAAAATATGGAAAGTATGCTAAAAATTGTTAAGAACAACATATCTAATACAATTTTTACATACCAACTCAAGGCTGACAAAGGATATAGATTTGTTATCAGATATCTACACCATTCCACTCCTGAAAGTTGGCTGCGCCAAAAACTCGAGCAACTGGGACACAAAGTCCAGTACGTAAGCGTAATAACTCGACTTATTTGAGGTCGAGATTGATGCTGAAGCCAATAATAGCAATATCCTCAATGTGACAGTGCTTGGAGGGCAAAAAAATAAGATAGAACGCCTACTACGTAACGCAGACGCTGTCCAGTGTCATCACTGCCAAAAATTGGGACACACCAAAAATTATTGCCGTAGACCATTCGTTTGCGTAAAATGCGGTAGCAATCATCCATCGACGGCCTGTCCAAAAACAAAAGATGATAACCAACCTGCAAAGTGTTCAAACTGTCATGGTGAGCATGCAGCAAGCTGCAAATGCTGCACAGCTTTTAAAGATGCATGCAAGTTTAAAGAATCGGTTGGCATGCAACAGACAAATAAATCCAGCCTCAGCTGTGCGCCAACAGACAGCAAAAATGCACCGTACAAACGTACAAGCAATGCAACAACGACAGCAACAGCGTCAACAGCAACAGCAACAACGCCAAAATCAGCAGCAACAGCGGCGTCAAAAAGAGCAGCAACTACAGCGTAAGCAACAGCTACTACAGCATCGGCAGCAGCAACAGCGCCAGCAACAACAACATCATACTTATCCAACTGAGACTATGGACGAATATGATGAGAATAGCGACAGCGATGTTGATATTGCAAATAGCAAACAATCACGCATGCGCAACAAAAGTCGTAAGCTCGACCTCTTAATTGACCTTATGATAAATGAAAGAAGAAGTCCAGTAACTGACAATGCCAATACTGCAGTTCTAGCAAGCGTTAAATCAAAGCCCGATAGACTGCTTGATGTAATCACAACCCTCACTTCATGCTTAATGGCAAATCAATAGGCAAATATGAATCAAAATGTATAATTCTGCCACTACTCAAATAACATTAACCATTCCGATACCAGTAAATGCAAATACAAATGCAAATGCAAATGCAAATAATAGCCCAGAAAGTAAACTAAAAATCCTAGTATGAAATGCTGGTGGCCTGCGAAATAAAAAAGATTATTCAAAAATATATACGCAAGCAAATAAAATTGACACTAAGTTGATTTCTGAAATGCACTTTATTAATAACAATGCAATACAAGCGGAAGATGCCTGTGCTGCCACAAATTCCTTTACAGATGCCAGAGCCGTCGCGAACTTCAGTAATTGTGCCGCCAACAACTCCTATAGAGATGCCAGAGCTGGTGCCAACATCAGTGCCTGTGCCGCCATCAACTCCATATCCAGATGCCAGAGCCGGACATCAAGACGAACTCTAGTGCCTGTGCCACCACTAACGCAGACGACCTAGACGAGATGAACGGCCTGCCTGTTCCCGACTAAATATTCTGGAAAGAAAGAAAAAACACATTGGTTAGTAAAATTTCACAAAATTCAATTCAAATTCTTATTGTTTTGCCACTTTATAAACTTACACTACACACAACACTATTGTAAATTCACACAACACTGCTAAATGTTAGCAAAACTAAAAGTCCTTCATGGACTAAAAGTCAATAAAAATAATTAAATCCTCTCATTGAGACTTGGACGGTTGCTGGGTGCAGTCGAGCGGCCGCCCCACAGCCACAACACACGTCTCGGTCAGAAAAAAAAGAAAAGTTTCTACGATAGTAATACTGTCACCTCACAAAAATACCTTGAACTTACTCTGGATCCCAAACTCCCCTGGCGAAAGCACATTCAGAACATTATACATAGGTACTTTTAACACAAGACACAAAAAATTACACTGGTTACTCAATCACAAATCAAAACTATCACTTAACTCCAAAGTTACACTTTTCAAGTCACTAATTCAGCCTATATGGAGATACGGGTGCTCCATTTGGGGAACAGCTGCTCCTTATCTCATAAAGAAACTTCAAAGTACTGAACATCGCATTATAAGACATTTTATTGGATTTCCATTTGCCAGGAATGATGATATCATGACAGACTTAAAGCTCAATTACGTCATTAATATTATCCAAGACACTTCTATCAAACAGAACTCTAGACATTCATCTCACCCAAATCCTCTTGCACAATCACTCACTTTTTATACTTTACATCCTTCCACATACAGACTTAAAAGAGCCCAGCTTGAACATCTACCAGACCTTACACTCCCTTTACCTAATCCGCGCACACGCACATAACGCATACCTCAATATGATCTTTATTTATTAATATAGCCCACACCAGTTACTCTCACATATTTTGTATTAATTCCACAAAGAGATTTTAAAGTTTTTCTAAGAAAAATTAAACCCACATACAATAAATAATTGCCATAAGAAAAAAAAAAAAAATTAATGTAATTTACTGACAAATAGCTTAAAACAATTTGTCCCAATTACCATTGAAAATGTAAAACACGTATAGACGACGAGCAACCATATAGGGTCAAAATTGGCCCTATTATGCAGTTTTCTGCTCTGCCGGTCCAAACACAGCAACAAAACCCAAGGTATATAAAAAATGTCACTAAAATATTAAAAGTAAAATTGTTAAATTGTTAAACTTGCTTTAAATTCAAATCAATTTGCCAACACAAAAATATGTAAACAAAGCTGAAACAGCTGATCAGCCAAAACTCTAAAAAGCTTTTTAGAACGAGTTACATAGTCACCGCCAATGCGATACCCTAGCTATTAAGTAAATTGTTGTTGTATCAACATGTGCAATTCACTTTGCTGTAACCACAAGTCCAAAAAAGGTGCTACGATAGCAATAGGTTGGCTTAATAATCGCGGCTAAACACTGCAGTGCAAGTCAACAAAAAGAAAAAGTAAACAATGCTACTGGCAATCTGACAACAGATGGCGCTAGCACAGTAAGTAATACAGCTACAAAGGCTTCTGCCAATGCAAATGCAAATGCAAACGCAAATGCCTTAGAGAAGAAAATCAGACCCACTCCTTTGTACATACCGTCTGTACCACAAATTCTGCCCGTCTTGCAGGGCATGAATAATCTAATTGGAGAAAACAATTATTACACCAAGCCAATAGCAGGGCATGGTTTGCGTGTGCAGTGCTTGGATATAGACTCATATCGCAGCTGGTGCACTACTTTAGAGAAAACAACCTTGAATCGCACACTTATATACTCAAGGCTGACAAAGGATATAGATTTGAAATCCGATATCTACACCATTCCACTCCTGAAAGTTGGCTACGCCAAAAACTCGAGCAACTGGGACACAAAGTCCGGTACGTAAGCGTAATAACTCGACTTATTTGAGGTCGAGATTGACGCTGGAGCCAATAATAGCAATATCCTCAATGTGTGAGGGCAAAAAGTTAAGATAACGCAGCAACGCAAACGCTGTCCAGTGTCATCGCTGCTAAAAATTTGGACATACCAAAATTTATTGCCGTAGACCATTCGTTTGCCTAAAATGCGCTGGCAATCACCCATCGACTGCCTGTCCAAAAACAAAAGATGATTGCCAGCCAGCAAAGTGTGCAAACTGTCATGGTGAGCATGCAGCAAGCTGCAAATGCTGCACAGCTTTTAAGGATGCATGCAAGTTTAAAGAATCGGTTGGCATGCAACAGACAAATAAATCCAGCCTCAGCTGTGCGCCAACAGACAGCAAAAATGCACCGTACAAACGTACAAGCAATGCAACAACGACAGCAACAGCGTCAACAGCAACAGCAACGGCAACAAATAAACGGACATTTCAGCTATGCTGACGTCCTTATGAAAGGCATTAGAGCTGACCAGTAAAAAAAGCAACAGCAGCAGCAACAGCAGCAACAACGCCAAAATCAGCAGCAACAGCGGCGTCAAAAAGAGCAGCAACTACAGCGTAAGCAACAGCTACTACAGCATCGGCAGCAGCAACAGCGCCAGCAACAACAACATCATACTTATCCAAGTGAGACTATGGACGAATATGATGAGAATAGCGACAGCGATGTTGATATTGCAAATAGCAAACAATCACGCATGCGCAACAAAAGTCGTAAGCTCGACCTCTTAATTGACCTTATGATAAATGAAAGAAGAAGTCCAGTAACTGACAATGCCAATACTGCAGTTCTAGCAAGCGTTAAATCAAAGCCCGATAGACTGCTTGAAGTAATCACAACCCTCACTACATGCTTAATGGCAAATCAATCGGTAAATATGAATCAAAATATATATTTCTGCCCCTACTCAAACAACATTAACCATTCCGATACCAGTAAATGCAAATACAAATGCAAATGTAAATACTAGCCCAGAAAGTAAACTAAAAATCCTAGTATGGAATGCTGGTAGCCTTCGAAATAAAATAGATTATTTAAAAATATGTACGCAAGCAAATAAAATTGACACTAAGTTGATTTCCGAAATGCACTTTATTAATAACAACGCAATACAAGCGGAAGATGCCTGTGCTGCCACAAATTCCTTTACAGATGACAGAGCCGGCGCGAACTTCAGTGATTGTGCCACCAACAACTCCTATAGAGATGCCAGAGCTGGCGGCAACAACTCCTACCCAGAAGCCAGAGTCGGCGCGAACTTAAGTGCCTGTGCCGCCAACAACTCCTACCCAGAAGCCAGAGTCGGCGCGAACTTAAGTGCCTGTGCCGCCAACAACTCCTGTCCAGATGATAAAGCCGGCGCCAACATCAGTGCCTGTGCCGCCAACAACTCCTATAGAGATGGCAGAGCTGGCGCCAACAACTCCTACACAGAAGCCACTAACGCCACCGACGACCTAGACGAGATGAACTGCCTGTTCCCGACTTAATATTCTGGAAAAGAAGAAAAAACACATTAGTTAGTTAAATTTCACAAAATTCAATTTAAATTCTTATTGCTTTGCCACTTTATAAACTTATACTACACACAACACTATTGTAAATTCACACAACACTGCCACTATTTTGCTAAATGTTAGCAAAACTAACCAATCGAGCACAACATGTAAAACTTAACATAGCTGTCGTCAAGTCAATCAAAAGTCAATCAAAATAATTAAATCCTCTCATTGAGACTTGGACGGTTGCTGGGTGCAGTCGAGTGGCCGCCCCACAGCCACAACACACGTCTCGGTCAGAAAAAAAAAAAAAAAATTTTTCTACGATAGTAATAGGTTGGCTTAATAAACGCGGCTAAACACTGCAGTGCAAGTCGACAAATAGAAGAGTGAACACGTGTCTTTTTTTGAGCGGAGTAAAAATGGGAAGTGGTGCAAATTAAAATTTGACTCTGACAATTTTATAAAATGAACTAAAAGGAAGCGGACATTTTTAAATTTAATTTAGAAATAAATAAATTAAATTAAATAATTTTAAAAATGCAAATAAATCAAATAAAATAAGTTTAAAAATTAAATTAAATAAAAAAAAAAAATGAAATTAAACATAAGTAAATCAAAATGCAATTAAATGCAATAAATGCAAATAAATGCAAATAAAGCAAAATGAAAAAAATGAAAAACACAACTAAAAGAAATTAAATTAAAATTTAATTTAATGCAATTAAATGAAATTAAATGCAATCAAATTAAATAAAAAACGAAATTATATGCAATGTTTAAAAATAAAAAAACAGTTAAATAAAATAAATTTAAACAAAAATTTTTTTTAATTATTTGTGCAAATAAATAACATTAATTAAAAAATGTTATAAAAGTGTGAAACATGAACAATTGACAATTAAAGACATTTAATAATTAATACAACAACACAAAGCAAGACAAAATGCCAAAGAAGAACAACGCAAAGAGAAGGAAGAACAAAGCCAAGCCGGCTGCCCAGGCAACAGCGAAGATCCAAGCCACGGACGAAATGGACAGCTCAGCCGAACTGGAGCAGCGGCTGGACATTCTTCGTAAATTGTGCGACCCTGATGCATTAAGTGTCCAGGAGAGGGCTTCTTTGGATTGTGCTGCCAATTACATGAGCGGTGAGTACTCTGATTCACATACATGTACGCTCATAAAGCACCAAAAGAAGCGACGCCAAAAACGGCGTCTTCTCCTCACACACCCATACATACAAGCGACACGAAAGACTCAAAGACAAATGCCGAAACAAACGGCACATGCAAATTCACTCAAAGCTGCACTCAAAACTACACTCAAAATGTCACTCAAAATTACACTCAATACATGGACGACAATATAAGAGACTTGCAAAATCACTCAATGCACAGCCAAAAAGTCACTCAAAGAGTGAATGAAAACTCTCTGAGAGCAGCCGCCAATTATAATAAAAGTTGTAATGGTCGCAGCTGGGCAACATAATAATTGCCAGCATAAAAAGCTCATGCGATAAGCAGTGTAAGCTAAGCTGCGCACTCATAGCGTAAATTAGAGATTAAGCTTGTCTGAAGCTTGCTGAGCAGCTTACTGCACGGAGTAAGCTTTTACCTACGTCGGTAAAAGCTTCGCTGCATTGCACGTAGCGGCGGATAAGTGCACTAGATCGTGCGAAGCTTAATGCAGTAACTCAGAAAGACGCCTATCCATTGCCTAGCATTGATGGAATCTTTTCTAGACTGCCAAAAGCTTGCGCGCATCCAAGCAAAGGCGAACTTTGTTCGGTTTGAGAACAAGTCTCATAGGGGAACTCCACGCGCTTGTTGACGGCTCTATAGCCCCGAGATTAATCATGCGGTCTATTTCGTTATAGAGTAGTTGTTCTACTGCAGGACTGACAGGGTAAAAGCGTTGCTTTACTGGCTTTGCATCTCCTACCTCTATGTGATGTTGTATTAGTGCAGTGCGACCTAGTTTCTCCGCAGCATTTGGAAACAACTGTTTAATGGCATTGAGCTGTTGCAACTGATTGCTAGTTAACGGATATTTCCCCGCAACACTTGCGTCAACGACATCGGTCTCTGCTTCCAAAGCACTAATAACATTTGGAGCAAGTGAAAACGTTTTCCAAAAGTCATGGCCAAGAATTAGATTCTGCTTAATGCTGGGGATACCATACAGTTTCATTGGTTTGGATATGGCTTTGTATCTCATAATAACATTCAACACGCCAATGACTGTCTGATTTTCGCCACCGGCAGTTTTCACCGATGATTTCAGCGACTTGAACTCAGGACACTTTGAAAAGTCATTCTTCCCTAGTGCAGCGCCAATGCAACTGATATTTGCACCAGTATCTAAAAGACCTAGTTCCTTGAAATTCAAGAAGGATACTTCCGCATAACTACGCATTTCTGTTAGGTTACTAAATATGGTAGATATTACTAGTCTACGACTATTCCTTACATTATTATAATAATTTCTTAATCGTATAATACGCTTATTTCTTAATGGCTTCACTTCATTGAATATTCTTCTCCTTATTTTTAAATATTTTGATAATTTCTCAGTATACGGAAGAAATCGGAGATCATTGTCTCGTATACTGGTTTTTCCGGGACTGGGTGATTGTTCCGAGAAGTTTTCCTTAATTCTGGCTATTATTTCGGGGGCATCTGATTTTTCGGGGATGCTCCCTTTTGCCGGTTTTCCGACAACCTACGAATACAAATTTTGCACTGTGGCTTGTACACATTTGGTGTGCCACAACCATAGCAAAAGATTCTACGATCCTGCAAACAATTTTCCCAAATGTGTCCCTTTTCCTTACAATTCCAGCATGTTAGCTCGGCATGTGACTTTTTCATTGCTGCAATTTCCATCTCGTCTGTGCCTTCTTCGACATCATTCCCTGAACAAACATCTAGTTCATAAACTTGACGTCGAGGGGCAACAGGCTTGGGTCGACACAAGCTATCTTGACGACAATTGAGGTCATTGGACAAATTTTCGCTCATTTTCACTAATCTGCGCAAATGACCGACTGAGGTTATCGATTGATACAGTAACTTGTGACGCATATCCGGCAACAAGTTATTTTGTAAAATCTCCAACAATTCTTCATCGCCGATTTTGAGGCCAAATTTATCTATCAAAGATGCAACAGAATCGTGGAACGAAACAAAGGGTTCGCCAACCTGTTGTTTTCTAGCTCGTACCAATTCCTTTGACATAAATTCAGGACGATAGTCTTTATACTGCTGGCGAAGAGCCGCACAAAAATCATTCCAAATGATTCTATCCACTTGTTTGTGGTGCCTCCAAAACCAATCTCTTGCTTTTCCTAAGAAGAGAATGTGCAAATGTTTGCAGAGCCCCATAAAATCGCTGTATAGAGTTTCATCAGTAAGAACTCTTACTCGATAAATAAACTCTTCAACACCGAGGCCTTCTGATCAACCATCAAAGCGTAAATTCCATTTTTGCATGGTATCAGCTATTTTTCTGCTTTGGACAGATGAACTACTTGGCGAATACGCAACAGGAGTTGGGACGAATGGAAGTGGTTCGCTTGAACGAGGTCGCGAATGAACTTGAAGAGCCGACATCACGCGAGTGACTGACTGTTCTATCATTTGCTGGATTACTGCATAGTCCACGACAGGATCTGGACGAGAATTTCCAGCTCGACTGGGTCTACCTCTCTTGCGAGTGTTAATGCCTCTCGAAGGAGCCGCTACATTACGGTTAGAGTTATCACTGATATCTAAGCCGGACATAATTACTTCGCTACCTTCTAAGGATCGTTCTGGAGGATTATCTCCATCTACCGTTTGAACGGCATTTTGTTAAGTTACGCGTTACTACACGCGAACTCACTGGTGCTGTCGGAACCGAAACTGGTTTTGGGTCAGGTGAACAATTGCCGATAACCAATTTAATTGCTCTCGCGTCTAAGACAACCTGACATTCCGGACATTCCCGATTATTCTCCAGCCACTGCTCAAGACAAAGTTTATGAAAATTATGCTTGCAAGGTGTACAATAGCATTGCTGGGTATTGCTCATACCTTGATGACAAATTTTACACGGATTAACAGGTTTCTCCTGTGCTTGAGAAGCTTGAGGGCTTCGTGAAATGGGCATGTTAAATTTTTTAAATATTTATTTCTTGGTGACATTTGTGGTTAACATATATGGGGAAGAAGTTCTTTTGTTTTATTTTTCTTTTGGTATAATAGACAAATACAGACAGTGCGTAACTAACTGGGCTATTGATTGAATCTGGATATAGAATAGTGTACAGAGACAGAAAAAAATATAATTGTTCGGCAAGGATACGCCAATGCAGCATATATGCTAGTTCCAGACAACAATAATAAATTTTAGATCTTTGCACAGACAACATCTACTAACCAAATTACCTTTATCTGGGCTATTATAACTGAATCTGATTATACAATATTGATATACAAAAGTTTTCATAAAATATAATTGTTCGGCAAGGATACGCCAATGCAGCATATACGCTAGTTCCAGACAACAATCTTAAAATATTCTACCTTTGCACATACAACATCACAACACCAAACGAGTAGGCTTCTTCTTATTGATCTTCCATCATTAGTCAATCGTAGATCAATCCTGGGGATTGTTTTCCTACATAATTTGATTATAGGTAATATTGATTCATCCCGTCTGTTAATGCAGCTTAATTTTTCTGTTCCTTCCAGAACAACCAGACACTTTCGTCCGCTGTATTTACCATTGTGCACATCGGATTATTCTTTGCATAGTGCGTTTCACGTTTTATGCGTTAATTATAATAAATTTTACCACGTGTTTTCCTCATAACTCTCTCTTCCATTAATAAAATCCTTGCTTTCAGGTCATCTTAGGGAAATCACACACAATACCCAGGAGTAAGCAGGTCATTAATTTGATGATCTGGCAAATCTCCAACATTGTGTAGTGATTTCCCAATCATTTCTATTCTTTTTTTATCTCTCTACTCCTCATTCTGTTTATTAAATTTTCTTTTATCTATCAATAATTACTTTATATTTTATTATATTATTTTATTTATAATTATACGTAAGATTCAATAATATATATTTTAAGTTTCCCTTAACACTTTCTATCTTTCATAGTTCAATAATACCACTGACCATACATGGCTGTGATTTGGGGCATAGCTGGCCGGACTGGCA
Organism: Drosophila leonis; assembly: GCA_035045365.1. Classification (NCBI taxonomy): domain Eukaryota; kingdom Metazoa; phylum Arthropoda; class Insecta; order Diptera; family Drosophilidae; genus Drosophila; species Drosophila leonis. The sequence goes on from JAWNPC010000883.1 coordinate 18,281, forward strand.
AATAAAATACCCCCATCGGGTTGGTGGTATTATGGAAATGATGATGACGTAGATGATCCCGTGCTGAAGAGCTTCTGCAGCAATATGCAGCAATTCAAAAGCAAATTTGCTAATGAATTGCAGCTCGAGGCACGACAGCAACTACAACAACAACAGCAACTACAGAAAAATGAACAAAAGCAATTACAACCACAACAACAGCAACTAAAACAAGTGACAAAACTCTAGTCGGGGGTGCCCGACTAGGAGATCCCCTGAACCCCGTCCGATCTGCGTTTTTAAATATATTCCGTATCTTGTATACATCACAAACTTATACAAAATTTAATTAAATTGCCAATCTTGCACTTTCACTATCAAATAGCATTTATGTCAAAAAGGTAGTTTTTTTTTTTTAAATAATAGTAATAATAATTTAATAAAAAAACAAAATAAAAAATTAAGAAAACACAAACGACATTTCCGCAGTTGGAGTCGAACCAACATCACCTGACCTCCACCGCCATTGTGTGTGTGAAAAAATAAACAATTAAAAATATTTGACATCGGCTGGGTTTGAACCCAGACCTACAAGGCACGACGTGCCTCGCTTCTATCAACACCGCCACTGCACTGCAGTAGCAAATTTGAAACTAAAGGCAGTTAAGAATTATAACAAAATTCAAGCAGTCAGCTGTTATTGTTGTGATTCTCAGACAAGAATGCTCGCATTCGAATGTCTCAATGTATGTGTGCACATGTATAGAAAAAATGAAAACGGGGGTGGGTTTCTGGTCACATGTTGCAATTAACAAAACGTTCTGTTTAATTACTTCTGTGATACTCAATGGAATTCAATGAAATTTTCCGCATATGATTTACATATTATATTGAATATATGTCAGTTGTCTAAAATTGCAAACTCATTCACATTTCGGCTATATTTGTAACTAAACTTCAAGTTGAAAATTTTTTTGTAAATTTTTAACTAATATCCAAAATGCAACAAAAACCGAAATTGTATAAAATATAAATAAAACTAAATGCAAAATTTGGAGGCTCTAGCTATAAAGATGTACGAGATAGAATTAAAATACTGTCTTTCGATAAGGTTTTTAATCGATAACATAAAAACGGTAATAGTTAACGATTGTTTGAAACAAACTTGATCTGCGCCTGCTATACAGGGACTTCCAAAAAATATTTCAAGTCTCCAGCTCTTATATGTTCTGAGATCGACGCGTTCATACATACGGACAGACGGACGGACGGACGGACGGACGGACGGACAGACAGACAGACGGACAGGGCTAAATCCACTCAGTTTCTCACCCTGATCATGAATATATATACTTTATTATACTGATTTCCCATTTTCAATGGGTTCAGGGTATAACAAGTAAGAGTACTCTAGTCGAGACTGCTCGACTAAGAGATACCCTGAACCCTGCGAAGATGCGATATTCAAATCATTTTACGCCTCTTTTATATATACATATACACAAACAACACATACACACACACACACATGCACACGCACGCACAAGCACTTCCTCTGCTACTGCGCAGTTTACGCAGTATGGGCTATATTTTGGAAATTTATTTGTTGAATAGGTTTGCTTCTAGATGGACTTTCGTAATCAAACTTTTACAGCGTAATAATGCCATTCATATGTATGTATTTGCCAAAGCACAAGTCTCTAGTATTTGAAATAAATTTGGGGGGAAGGGGGCGTGGTATCCAAAATCCAAAAATTGCAAAATGTTTGTATTCATTACACAGATACACACAGTAAATTAATAAAAAAACAAAATAAAAAATTAAGAAAACACAAACGACATTTCCGCAGTTGGAGTCGAACCAACATCACCTGACCTCCACCGCCATTGTGTGTGTGAAAAAATAAACAATTAAAAATATTTGACATCGGCTGGGTTTGAACCCAGACCTACAAGGCACGACGTGCCTCGCTTCTATCAACACCGCCACTGCACTGCAGTAGCAAATTTGAAACTAAAGGCAGTTAAGAATTATAACAAAATTCAAGCAGTCAGCTGTTATTGTTGTGATTCTCAGACAAGAATGCTCGCATTCGAATGTCTCAATGTATGTGTGCACATGTATAGAAAAAATGAAAACGGGGGTGGGTTTCTGGTCACATGTTGCAATTAACAAAACGTTCTGTTTAATTACTTCTGTGATACTCAATGGAATTCAATGAAATTTTCCGCATATGATTTACATATTATATTGAATATATGTCAGTTGTCTAAAATTGCAAACTCATTCACATTTCGGCTATATTTGTAACTAAACTTCAAGTTGAAAATTTTTTTGTAAATTTTTAACTAATATCCAAAATGCAACAAAAACCGAAATTGTATAAAATATAAATAAAACTAAATGCAAAATTTGGAGGCTCTAGCTATAAAGATGTACGAGATAGAATTAAAATACTGTCTTTCGATAAGGTTTTTAATCGATAACATAAAAACGGTAATAGTTAACGATTGTTTGAAACAAACTTGATCTGCGCCTGCTATACAGGGACTTCCAAAAAATATTTCAAGTCTCCAGCTCTTATATGTTCTGAGATCGACGCGTTCATACATACGGACAGACGGACGGACGGACGGACGGACGGACGGACAGACAGACAGACGGACAGGGCTAAATCCACTCAGTTTCTCACCCTGATCATGAATATATATACTTTATTATACTGATTTCCCATTTTCAATGGGTTCAGGGTATAACAAGTAAGAGTACTCTAGTCGAGACTGCTCGACTAAGAGATACCCTGAACCCTGCGAAGATGCGATATTCAAATCATTTTACGCCTCTTTTATATATACATATACACAAACAACACATACACACACACACACATGCACACGCACGCACAAGCACTTCCTCTGCTACTGCGCAGTTTACGCAGTATGGGCTATATTTTGGAAATTTATTTGTTGAATAGGTTTGCTTCTAGATGGACTTTCGTAATCAAACTTTTACAGCGTAATAATGCCATTCATATGTATGTATTTGCCAAAGCACAAGTCTCTAGTATTTGAAATAAATTTGGGGGGAAGGGGGCGTGGTATCCAAAATCCAAAAATTGCAAAATGTTTGTATTCATTACACAGATACACACAGTAAATCTGAAATTTATAGCTATAGCGGTATTCAAAAACGAAGAAAAGTTATCGATTTTTATCGATAATAAGGAAATGGGATGAGTTATCGAGAAAAAAATGATAAACTCGTACTGCGTAGGATATACACCAGTATACATTTCAAATTTCAGATCTCTAGCTTTTGTGGTTTGCGAGATCACTGCATTCACACGGACGGACGGACAGACGGACAGACGGACGGACGGACGGACGGACGGACGGACAGACGGACATGGCTATATCGACTCAGTTTGTCGAGCTGATCAAGAATATATATACTTTATGGGGTCTGCCATGTCTCCTTCTGCCTGTTACATACATTTTCACAAAAACATTAAACCCTGATTTCCCATTTTCAATGGGTTCAGGGTATAAAAAGCAGCAGCAAATTCGCGAACAGCAACAACAACAACAACAGCAAGAACAGCAGCAACGAGCAAGTACAGCCAATGGAAAGCTCAGCAAATGAAAAGAAGAAAAATGAAGCGAGGCGGGGTGCAAATAAAGAAGACGAAGCAAAAACAACAACAGCAAGAAAGGTTGTTGCAGCCACAACAACTAAGAAAACAGCCAATAATGCCAGTGCGATGAAAAACAGTGGGCGTGCACGCAATCCGGCACAAACGCATCTGGCAAACTTCCAGACGAAACTACGTAAAGAGCAACAGAAGACAACTACGCTGACTAAAGCTCTGGAAAAAAGCGTAGAGACAATCAAAATAATGGAGACCAGAATGAACCAACTAATGCTTATGATGGAACGTTTATTGGGAATTCAGCCAATCAATACAAATACAACGAACATAAATAAGAAAGACAGTAAATTACAGCAACTAAACCAACATCAACAACAACAGCTGCCCAGTCCAGTGAACTTCAGCGCATTTGAGTTTGCGGAACTGGACAGCGAAGATGAAGATGAAGATGAAGATGTGAACATGGCTCCATAAGTTCCACAGTAGATGACATGGGACTGTATTAACGGCCCCCTAGACTTGACGAATTGACGACGGCCCAATTAAAAAACATGAAAATGAAAAGAAGAAAATAGAAGTTAATATTTGATTATATAAATGGTAATATATAGAAAAATAAAAACTTACTTAAATAAAGACGATCCAATATAGCGAAGAAGAATGTATCCAGGATCGCCGCTACATGTTTTCTGCAAAGAAATGGAAATAAATGTTAAACATATAACTAATAAACACTTACCTGACGAGCTGCAACAGAAGATGAAAAATCCAGCGATGAAGTCCGTATCCAGTGTCGCCACTATCACTATCACACAGCAACAACTATAGCAACAATGACAACAACAACAAAAACAACAACAACTACAACATTAACATCAGCACCAACACCAACAACAACATCAACCAACACCAAAAGTGCCGCGATGGTGTAAAGATGGATCAGCAAAGTGCCACCTTTGCTACCGCATGAGCTGCCAAATTCAACAACAACAACAACAACAGCAACTACAAATGCAGAGGCAGCTCAATCGCCGCTAAAACGGAGGAGTGCCGCGCTAGATGATGATGACGTAGATGATCCCGTGCTGAAGAGCTTCTACAGCAATTTGCAGCAATTCAAAAGCAAATTTGCTAATGATATATGATATATAATAATGCTGTATTAACGGCCCCCGGACTTGACGAATTGACGACGGCCCAATTAAAAAACATGAAAATGAACAAAAAAGAAGAAAATACAAGTTAATATTTGCCTATATAAATACTAATATATAGACAAATAAACACTTAATTGAACAAAGATGATCCAATACAGCAAAGAAGAATGTATCCAGGATCGCCGCTACATGTTTTTCTGCAACGAAATGGAAATAAATATTAAATAAATGTAAAACATATAACTAATAAACACACTTACCTGACGAGCTGCAACTGAAGAATGAAACAAATACAGCGATGATGTCCGTATCCAGTGCCGCTATTGCACTACATTTTTTCTGAAAGAAAATAAAATAAATGTTAAATAAATGTAAATAAATGTAAAACATAATAACACAAATAACAAAACAAATAAACTTACCCACACAAAGACGAGCTGCAACTAAAGCGATGATGTCCAAATCCAGTGTCGTCGCTAAATGTACCTGAAAAAAGAATAGAAAATACATGAAAATATAAAACAACATAAACAAAACAAAACAAAACAAATAAACACACCCATAAACAATAAAATGCATCAATTCAAGCGCAATCAAGCGCAGTTACTATAAGCTTTTCTGCAAAGAAAACGAAAAACAAAACAAAACAACAAATACTCACCTATAAAACGACGAGCCCCAAGATCGCCGTTATATTTTCCTGCAAATAAGACGAAACTTATGTAAAACAACTATTTACATAACATCGACTATAAACACTTACATGAAGAAGAGCTGCAAATCCAGTGAAGACGGCCCGTTTCCAGAGTCGCCGCTACAAGTTCCTGAAAAGATGCCAAAACTTATGTAAAAATCTATTTACATAACATCAACATCAACAACACTCACATACACGCAGCGTACAACGCAGCGCTGCTCCAATACAGCGAAGATGCTCAACAGTGTTGCCGCTACAAGACCTGAAAATACAAAAAATACAAAAATTATGAAAACTATGCTAAAAATTGTTAAGAACAACATATACAATTTTTACATACCATTATAGTCTTCCCTTTGGTCGCCACCAGATGCCAGATGCCAGACGAAGCTTTTTCATACAAACGAAAAACGCAAAACATCAAATTCACGCATTAATGTATATAAACATATATATACAAACATATACGTATATATAAACATATATATATATGTATGTGTAAATGCGTGAATGCAAATACAAACATGTTTGCCAATTGCAACGCAAGCATGTTTATCCATCCCTGGCAGGCTGCAAGAGCCAGATGAGCTGCTGACGATGGGCCAATCCCGGTCGAACGATAGCGGCCACTGCTAATAAAAAGCACCAATGCCGATCCAGACGAAGCGTTTTCATAAAACCAGTGTATGTAAACATACATATACAAACACATGTATTTATATAGACATATACATATGTGTGTGAATGCGTGAATACACATACAAACATGCTTGCCAATCGCAACGCAAGCATGTTTACTCACCCCAATCAGGCTGCAAGTGCCAGATGAGCTGCTGACGATGGGCCAATCCGGGTCCAACGACGGCGGCCACTGCTGCAAAAAACACCTATGACGATCCAGAGAGGCTGCAATTACAATAAGATAATATAAAAAGATGTAAAAGTCATGTTAATTAATATTAAGTAGTATCTAACAAATTGTCAAAAATTAGTACCTACGCAGAACATGTATAAGCAGACGGGCCTATTCCGGCCAAATTACCAAGTCCACTGTCCCAAAATAGTTTAGGGACAGTCCAGAGGGGACGAAACTTCTAAGTAAAGCCAGAAAAATTAATGTAATAACCTGACAAATAGCTTAAAACAATTTGTCTCAATTAGCATTGAAAATGTAAAACACGTATAGACGACGAGCAACCATATAGGGTCAAAATTGGCCCTTTTATGCAGTTTTCTGCTCTGATGATGCTATTGGCTGGTCCAAACACATCAACAAAACCCAACGTACCCAAAATATATATATAATATAAAAAATGTCACTAAAATAAGTAAAGAAATTCAGACCCATTCCTCTGTTTATACCATCTGAACCACAAATCCTGCCCGTCTTGCAGGGCATAAATGATCTAATTGGAGAAGACAATTAGCACACCAAGCCAATAGCAGGGCGTGGTTTGCGTGTGCAGTGCTTGGATATAGACTCATATCGCAAGCTGGTGCACTACTTTAGAGAAAACAACCTTGAATCGCACACTTATCAACGCAAGGCTGACAAAGGATATAGATTTGTAATCCGATTCTACACCATTCCACTCCTGAAAGTTGGCTACGCCAAAAACTCGAAAAACTGGGACACAAAGTCCGGTACGTAAATAACTCGACTTATTTGAGGTCGAGATTGATGCGGAAGCCAATAATAGCAATATCCTCAATGTGACAGTGCTTGGAGGGCAAAAAGTTAAGAAAGAACGCCCACTACGTAACGCAGACGCTGTCCAGTGTCATCGCTGATAAAAATTTTGGACACACCAAAAATTATTGCCGTAGGCCATTCGTTTGCGTAAAATGTGGTAGCAATCATCCATCGACAGCCTGTCCAAAAACAAAAGATGATAACCAACCTGCAAAGTGTGAAAACTGTCATGGTGAGCATGCAGCAAGCTACAAAGGCTGCACAGCTTTTAAGGATGCATGCAAGTTAAAAGAATCGGTTGGCATGCAACAGACAAATAAATTTGTGACGACTTTCTTACGCAGCCGTGACAATCCAGCCTCAGCTGTGCGCCAACAGACAGCTAAATTGCAACGTACAAACAACAGCGTCAACAGCAACAGCTACAGCAACGGCAGCCAATAAACGGACATTTCAGCTATGCTGACGTCCTTATGCAAGGCATTAGAGCTGACCAGTAAAAGAAGCAACAGCAGCCACAACGCCAACAACAGCAGCAGCAGCGGCGGCGATAACAACAGCAGCAGCAGCGTAAACAAGAGCAGCAGCAGCAGCATCAACAAGAACTGCGACGTGAACAACAGCAGCTGCAGCAGCGTCAAAAAGAGCAGCAACTACAACGTAAGCAACAGCTACTACAGCATCGGCAGCAGCAACAGCGCCAGCAACAACAACATCATACTTATTCAAGTGAAACTATGGACGAATATGATGAGAATAGCGACAGTGATGTTGATATTGCAAATAGCAAACAATCACGCATGCGCAACAAAAGTCGTAAGCTCGACCTCTTAATTGACCTTATGATAAATGAAAGAAGAAGTCCAGTAACTGACAATGCCAATACTACAATTCTAGCAAGCGTAGAATCAAAGCTAGATAGACTGATTGATGTAATCACAACCCTCACTACATGCTTAATGGCAATCAATCGGCAAATATGAATCAAAATGTATAATTCTGCCACTACTCAAACAACATTAACCATTTCGATACCAGTAAATGCAAATACAAATGCAAATGCAAATGCAAATAATAGCTCAGAAAGTAAACTAAAAATCCTCATATGAAATGCTGGTAGCCTGCGAAATAAAATAGATTATTTAAAAATATATACGCAAGCAAATAAAATTGACACTTACTTGATTTCCGAAATGCACTTTATTAATAACAACGCAATACAAACGGAAAATGCCAGTGCTGGCACAAATTCCCTTACAGATGCCAGAGCCGGCGTAAACTTACGTGCCTGTGCCGCCCACAACTCCTACCCAGAAGCTAGAGCCGGCGTGAACTCCAGTGCCTGTGCCGCCATTAACTCCTATCGAGATGCCAGAGCCGGCGCCAACATTAGTGCCTGTGCCGCCATCAATCCATATCCAGATGCCAGAGCCGGCATCCGAACTCCAGTGCCTGTGCCACAACTAACGCCACCGACGACCTAGACGTGATGAACGGCCTGCGTGTTTCTGACTAAATATTCTGGAAAAGAAGAAAAAACACATTAGTTAGTTAAATTTCCCAAAATTCAATTAATATTCTTATTGTTTTGCCACTTTATAAACTTACACTACACACAACACTATTGTAAATTCACACAACACTAAACACTATCTGCTGCCTGGCATCGAATCCAGTAAGCTGACACACAGTCTTACATACTCGACCACCTGCATAAAAAGATAAAGCGGTAATTATATGAACATACAAACATACTCAAACTAATTCATATATACATACCTCAAAATCTTGACGCCGGCCGCTGCTCCGGTGTAAACACAATAGGGGCATGCTGAAGACACATTTATCCTCCCTCTGGAAATCTGGAATAAACCAAGAACACACAAATATAATTATAAATTAATTCAAATTACATCAACTTAATGAATACATACCTCATACCACAAAACCTGGAAACGGACACTGCTCGCCAGAGCGAGCCATTTACCTGGCCACCACTATACACCTTGAAAAAAGAGGAAAATTAATTAAACAAATAGCAGAAGCAAAACTAGAGCACACGCAAATCGAACAGACATACCTTACAAACAGTTCCGGTCTCCAAGCTGGATCTGCTTACGATGTCTAAAACGGCTTGTACTGCTCGATAACTGGAAGAAAAATAAATTTATATAAATAAAAATTGTTCAAGCTGAGTAACAATTGTCTACTACATATACAAATTGTACTTAACTGAATTTTGTCTGACGTCCGTGCTCGGATACAGATGATGAGACATGGTCAGCATTCTCCCTCAGTCAATTTGTAAATAAAGAAAGAAAAGAACAAAAAAAATCGTTAATTAAATGCACACTCAAATATACACAAAATTCACATACCTCATACTGCTGAATCTAAGCACAGATCTGGCCCTCTAGAAACCTGGAAAAATAATTAAATAAAAATTAAATAAATAAATAAAAATAATTAAATAACTAAATAAATAAAAATAAATAAATAAACAAAAATAAAAAATAAATAAATAAAATAAAATAATAAATAAATAATAAATAAAAAATAAATAAATTAAATAATATAAATTATTAGAAACCTTTCAAATAAATAAATAAAATTAAGAAAATAAATATAAATAAATAAATATATAAAAAAATTAATTAATTAAAATAAATAAATAAACATACAAGGTGCAATTCAAAAGTTCCAGGACTTTTTAAATTTCGCTTGGCGTCATCTGTCTGAAAATTTTATTTTTTGATTGTCTATTTCTCTGTCATGTTGTGTCAAATTTTCATGACATTCGGACGTATAGAAGCCGAGATATCGCGCTAAAAGTGACAGTACTTTTGTTGTGTCCGTCGAAAAATGAGCATCGAACAAAGAGCGAACATCAAGTTTTGTTTTAAACTTGGTAAAACATTTACCGAAACTCATCAAATGATGAAAAAAGTTTATGGCGACGATTGTCTATCCCGTAGCCGCATTCACGAGTGGTTTAAACGTTTTCAAGAGGGACGGGATGCTTTGGAAGGCGACGAACGTTCGGGCCGGCCAAGAGATGTTGTAAACGAAGAAAACACGGAAATTGTGCGTGAATTCATCAGAAAAGAGCCGAAATCATCGCTGAAATACATGGAATCGGAATTAGGAATATCCGCAGCGTCGATTTATCGTATTTTAACCGAAAATTTGAGGTACAGAAAGGTTTGCGCCCAATTTGTTCCGCACACTTTGAAACCACACGAAAAAGACCTCAGAATTTAACATTCAAGAGACATCATTAAAGAGGCAAAAAAGCACCGAAACTTCTTGTATTCCATCGTAACTGGTGACGAAACGTGGTGCTTTCAATACGAACCCGAAACCAAGCGCCAAAGTTCGGAATGGCAGCCGCGAGAGGAGACGAAGCCAAAAAAACTCGCCAAGAGAAGTCAAAAATCAAGTCAATGTTGATTTGTTTTTATGATTTCAAGGGTATTATTCATAAAGAATTCGTTCCCACTGGCCAAACAGTTAACGCGATGTTTTATGTTGGTGTTTTGAAGCGTTTGGTATCGCGCATTCGACGAATTCGGCCAGAATACCGTGAAGAAGGAAGCTGGCGATTGTTGCATGATAATGCGCCATCTCACCGTTCGACGCTCACGACGGATTATTTGACCAAAAATCACATTTTAACCATCAACCATTCACCGTATTCGCCTGATATGGCACCCTGCGACTTTTACTTGTTCGGAAAACTTCATTTGGCAATGAAAGGAAAACGGTATGCTGACATTGATGCTATTCAAAAGGCTTCGACCGCCATACTCAACGCCATACCGAAGGATGACCTAAAAAAGTCATTTGATAATCTTCTTGATCGTGCAAATCGTTGTATTCAGTCCGAAGGGGACTATTTCGAAGGCGACCAATAAAATTTTTGCCAAAGAAAATCTATTTTTTATTTTTTTATAAAGTCCTGGAATTGCACCTTGTAAACAAATAAATAAATTAAAATAAATAAATATAGAAATATATACAAATAAAAATAAATAAATTAATTAAAATAATAATAATAATAAATAAATAAATGAAAACAAATAAATACAAATAAAAACAAATAAACAACGACTATTACACACACAACTAAAATCAACACAATTAATACACACATACTTACCGTATCACTGGCCTCAACAGCTGAACCTCAGCCAAATAAAACCTGGAAAAAAAGAAAAGCATTCAAATTACATACACAATCAATACAAACACAAACACACATACATACCTGCTCAACTGAGTCCGGTCTGGATCAGTTCATTCACCCCAACAGCTGATCTACAAATACACTTACCTGTACAACTGGAATCAACGGCTGCTGCACTCGCGCTTCCTCAAGCGACTGCCTACTTAGATGACCAGAACCACGGAAAACCTGCAAATAAAATCAAAATTAGAGTAATCAAACAAAATATTAGTATATATCATAGTAGAAATTGTTAATTATAACTCATACTTAACTTTAGCTTAAGATCCTCCTAAGAAGATGAGAAGACAACGTCCTATATCTTCCTCCATCCTAGTACCCTTTTAAATGAAATCTGAAATTATAAAATGTAAAAATTGTTAATGTTTACGTTTGACATAGAGCTGTGACAAACGCGATATATTGTGCTGACTGAATTATCGGCTGCACTAAGCTAATATGTTAAACTGCCCATTTTGAATAAGTTTTGTTAAATATCTGCCGTTGTCATGTTGACATAAAGGCGTTATATGAAATTCTTGAAGATGCTAATGTTAAGTATCAATGGAATTAAAAAATAATAATACCCTTAATATTTCCCCCCCTCTTCGGGTAGCTGCTGGGCAGCTACTAAGAATGAGAAGAAAAATTTTGTGGGCATTAATAGTATGACTGTTGAAGCATACAAACAGACCAAAAAAAAAATTAAATATAAAATTGGAAATTAATTAATTTAAAAATAAAATAAAACTTTTATTTTTGTGCTATGATTGACGTAGCAATTGATGACGAGGATGTGGACGTCGAGATGCTGACCAATACGCAAGGTAAACAAGTAAGAACGTTGCAGTCGGGCGCAACCGACTGCGTGATACTCTGTTCCCATAGGGGCTTCTGGCATATTACATTTTAAAGTTTATCTTAATTTGTTAAAGTCGCCGCTCGAATTAGCTTCTGACTCAAAATAACCATATATTTATTAAAATTCTAAAAATATATATATGTAAATGAGTAAAACTTTTATAAATTATTATTATTTAAATATTAAATTGAAATACATATATTTATTTGTCTCTTACAATTTTTTCTGCCTACTTAGCAAGAAATTAAGCTTATTTATGTAGGCGGTACATGCTTATTGCAGTTTAGCGCCACCTACCGGATTATTCTTGTGATGGTGATTCTGCTGCAATTTTAACTCAAGAGCTCTGCAAAATAAAATTCCAATTTGCCACGCCCCCAGTGGTCGTAGACAAGTTATTTTTGGCCAATTCTTAGAAGGAGTCTAAATTGACGTAACAGCAAAATTTGGAAGCTTACCTTCCAAAAATGTGTAAATTACAGGGTATTTTTCGGTGCGCCACGCCCTAAAGGGGCGTAACAATTGTTTTTGGGTCATCGATAGAGGAGGTCACCAGTAACTCAATTAGCCAATTTTGAAGCTTCTAGCTCTAAAACTTTAGGAGATATAAAAGGAAATTTTGTGCAAAATCTAGATATTCAGATCCGATTTGCCACGCCCCCAATTGGCGTAGACTCGTTATTTTTGGCCAATCTTTGGAAGTAGTCGAAGGTAATATAAATGCCAAATTCGGAAGCTTACGTTCGAAAAATGTGGAAATTACAGGGTATTTTTCGGTGTGCCACGCCCTAAAGGGGCGTAACTTTTATTTTTGGGTCATCGATAAAGGAGGTCACCAGTAACTCAACTAGCCAATTTGAAGCTTCTAGCTCTAAAACTTTAGGAGATATAAACTTTTGCGGTTTGCCACGCCCCTTATGGGCGTAGATATATCCGCTATATCTTTTTGATCGTGGGTTGTCAACGCGAGTATGTATTCCAAATTTCAAGTCTCTAGCATCAATAGTGCTCGAGATATAGAAGAATATGTATAAATCACTATATAGTCAGATCCGATTTGCCACGCCCCCAAGAGGCGTGGATATATAATTTTTTCATCGATCTTTATAAGATCTTAACAGTAACTTACATGCCAAATTTGGGCATTCTAGCTCTAAAACTGCAGAAGATACAGGTTTACCCGATTTGCCACGCCCCCAATGGGCGTAGATATATCCGCCATAACTTTTTGATCTTGGGTTGTCAACGCGAGTATACGTTCCAAATTTCAACTCTCTAGCACTTCAACTAACAGGGTTTCTGACATACCGGAAAATGCATTTTCCGATTTGCCACGCCCCTAGTGGGCGTATCGGGAAAATCTTAACACTTTATAATTCGAGGGTATACACGAGTATGTATTCCAAATTTCAAGTCTCTAGCTTCAATAGCGTCGAAATGGTTTGCGTTCATACGGACAGACGGACAAGACGGACATTGCACAAAACCAATATACTCTTTTTCCCCCCCCCCCCCCCCCCTTTGGGAACAGAGTATAAAAATTAAAAGAATGTTCTCACCGCTTCCCCCTCTACTTCTAGGGCCGCTGCTGCCCAGTTATTAAAAGGTAAAACCTGCAACTCGACCCAATCTTCAATGATTGATTTTCTTAAAGATAGAGAGCTAAAAAGTGCTGAGGAAAAGTTTTGTGCCGGAAAAATAAGTCTGCAAAAAGAACAGCTACTGAGGGAGACTGTCAAAAACTTAAAAAAATGTCTGCAAATGACCTTTCTAACCTTGAGAAATGTGCCTCATAAGAAAGTCTGATTAATAAAAACAATTTTGTGCAACCAAATTATATGATTATTATATTATTATATAAATTATACTAACTAACTATAGAAAACATACAAATTGCACCACCAAGTGACGTCACGGCTAATAATGTTATGCAGCTTACAAAGCCTGCACCGCTTTACATATCAAGTGTCACTGATATTATGCCACTAATAAATGACCTTTATGTAGCCATTGGCGAAAATAATTATACCACCAAGCCCACATCAGGCCATGGTTTGAGAGTGCAATGTAAAGACATAACAACATACGAAGAGCACTCAATAAATATCTCTATGAGCAAGGCATTGAAAGTCACACTTTTCAGCTGAAAAGCGAGCGTGGTTACAGGGCTGTTATCCGGCACCTACATCACTCAACTCCAGACAAGTGGATACGAGACCACTTATCTAATCTTGGCCACTTAGTTAAGTTCCTTAGAGGTATAAAATGTCGTTTCACAAAAGAGCCACTTGACCTCTTTGCAACGCCAGAGATACTAAATCTGAGTATGCTCGGCAGCCACTGAAATCTTTAGAGGTGACGCAGTGTCATAGGTGCCAGAAATTTGGGCACACAAAAAATGATTGCCGCCGCCCTTTCACATGTGTCAAGTGCAGGAGGCTGCCATGCATCAACTTGTGAAATTAAACAAGTAAGAAAACTCTAGTCGGGGGTACCCGACTAGGAGATCCCCCTGAACCCCGTCCGATCTGCGTTTTTAAATATATTCCGTATCTTGTATACATCACAAACTTATACAAATTTGATTAAATTGCCAATCTTGCACTTTCACAATCAAACAGCATGTTTGTCAAAAAAGTAGTTTTTGTTTTAAGAATAATATTAATATTAATTTAATAAAAGAAAAAATAAAAAATTAAGAAAATCTGACATTTCCCCACCTGGAGTCGAACCAAAGCGCATCACCTCTACTGCGACACCACCATTGGTGTGTGAAAACCAGAAATAATAAAAAAATTTTAATATCGACGAGGTTTTATCCCAGACCTGCAAGGCACACGTGCCCCGCTTCTATCAACACTGCCACTGCACAGCTTAGACAAGC
>JAWNPC010000889.1:0-12645 GCA_035045365.1 Drosophila leonis
TCGATATCCATATCGATATCGACTTCGACTTCGACTTCGACTTCGACTTCGACTTCGACTTCGACTTCGACTTCGACTTCGACTTCGACTTCGACTTCGACTTCGACTTCGACTTCGACTTCGACTTCGACTTCGACTTCGACTTCGACTTCGACTTCGACTTCGACTTCGACTTCGACTTCGACTTCGACTTCGACTTCGACTTCGACTTCGACTTCGACATCGACTTCGACTTCGACTTCGACTTCGACTTCGACTTCGACTTCGACTTCGACTTCGACTTCGACTTCGACTTCGACTTCGACTTCGACTTCGACTTCGACTTCGACTTCGACTTCGACTTCGACTTCGACTTCGACTTCGACTTCGACTTCGACTTCGACTTCGACTTCGACTTCGACTTCGACTTCGACTTCGACTTCGACTTCGACTTCGACTTCGACTTCGACTTCGACTTCGACTTCGACTTCGACTTCGACTTCGACTTCGACTTCGACTTCGACTTCGACTTCGACTTCGACTTCGACTTCGACTTCGACTTCGACTTCGACTTCGACTTCGACTTCGACTTCGACTTCGACTTCGACTTCGACTTCGACTTCGACTTCGACTTCGACTTCGACTTCGACTTCGACTTCGACTTCGACTTCGACTTCGACTTCGACTTCGACTTCGACTTCGACTTCGACTTCGACTTCGACTTCGACTTCGACTTCGACTTCGACTTCGACTTCGACTATCGACTATCGATATCGACTTCGACTTCGACTTCGACTTCGACTTCGACTTCGACTTCGACTTCGACTTCGACTTCGACTTCGACTTCGACTTCGACTTCGACTTCGACTTCGACTTCGACTTCGACTTCGACTTCGACTTCGACTTCGACTTCGACTTCGACTTCGACTTCGACTTCGACTTCGACTTCGACTTCGACTTCGACTTCGACTTCGACTTCGACTTCGACTTCGACTTCGACTTCGACTTCGACTTCGACTTCGACTTCGACTTCGACTTCGACTTCGACTTCGACTTCGACTTCGACTTCGACTTCGACTTCGACTTCGACTTCGACTTCGACTTCGACTTCGACTTCGACTTCGACTTCGACTTCGACTTCGACTTCGACTTCGACTTCGACTTCGACTTCGACTTCGACTTCGACTTCGACTTCGACTTCGACTTCGACTTCGACTTCGACTTCGACTTCGACTTCGACTTCGACTTCGACTTCGACTTCGACTTCGACTTCGACTTCGACTTCGACTTCGACTTCGACTTCGACTTCGACTTCGACTTCGACTTCGACTTCGACTTCGACTTCGACTTCGACTTCGACTTCGACTTCGACTTCGACTTCGACTTCGACTTCGACTTCGACTTCGACTTCGACTTCGACTTCGACTTCGACTTCGACTTCGACTTCGACTTCGACTTCGACTTCGACTTCGACTTCGACTATCGACTATCGACTATCGACTTCGACTTCGACTTCGACTTCGACTTCGACTTCGACTTCGACTTCGACTTCGACTTCGACTTCGACTTCGACTTCGACTTCGACTTCGACTTCGACTTCGACTTCGACTTCGACTTCGACTTCGACTTCGACTTCGACTTCGACTTCGACTTCGACTTCGACTTCGACTTCGACTTCGACTTCGACTTCGACTTCGACTTCGACTTCGACTTCGACTTCGACTTCGACTTCGACTTCGACTTCGACTTCGACTTCGACTTCGACTTCGACTTCGACTTCGACTTCGACTTCGACTTCGACTTCGACTTCGACTTCGACTTCGACTTCGACTTCGACTTCGACTTCGACTTCGACTTCGACTTCGACTTCGACTTCGACTTCGACTTCGACTTCGACTTCGACTTCGACTTCGACTTCGACTTCGACTTCGACTTCGACTTCGACTTCGACTTCGACTTCGACTTCGACTTCGACTTCGACTTCGACTTCGACTTCGACTTCGACTTCGACTTCGACTTCGACTTCGACTTCGACTTCGACTTCGACTTCGACTTCGACTTCGACTTCGACTTCGACTTCGACTTCGACTTCGACTTTGACTTCGACTTCGACTTCGACTTCGACTTCGACTTCGACTTCGACTTCGACTTCGACTTCGACTTCGACTTCGACTTCGACTTCGACTTCGACTTCGACTTCGACTTCGACTTCGACTTCGACATTCGACTTCGACTTCGACTTCGACTTCGACTTCGACTTCGACTTCGACTTCGACTTCGACTTCGACTTCGACTTCGACTTCGACTTCGACTTCGACTTCGACTTCGACTTCGACTTCGACTTCGACTTCGACTTCGACTTCGACTTCGACTTCGACTTCGACTTCGACTTCGACTTCGACTTCGACTTCGACTTCGACTTCGACTTCGACTTCGACTTCGACTTCGACTTCGACTTCGACTTCGACTTCGACTTCGACTTCGACTTCGACTTCGACTTCGACTTCGACTTCGACTTCGACTTCGACTTCGACTTCGACTTCGACTTCGACTTCGACTTCGACTTCGACTTCGACTTCGACTTCGACTTCGACTTCGACTTCGACTTCGACTTCGACTTCGACTTCGACTTCGACTTCGACTTCGACTTCGACTTCGACTTCGACTTCGACTTCGACTTTGACTTCGACTTCGACTTCGACTTCGACTTCGACTTCGACTTCGACTTCCACTTCGACTTCGACTTCGACTTCGACTTCGACTTCGACTTCGACTTCGACTTCGACTTCGACTTCGACTTCGACTTCGACTTCGACTTCGACGACTTCGACTTCGACTTCGACTTCGACTTCGACTTCGACTTCGACTTCGACTTCGACTTCGACTTCGACTTCGACTTCGACTTCGACTTCGACTTCGACTTCGACTTCGACTTCGACTTCGACTTCGACTTCGACTTCGACTTCGACTTCGACTTCGACTTCGACTTCGACTTCGACTTCGACTTCGACTTCGACTTCGACTTCGACTTCGACTTCGACTTCGACTTCGACTTCGACTTCGACTTCGACTTCGACTTCGACTTCGACTTCGACTTCGACTTCGACTTCGACTTCGACTTCGACTTCGACTTCGACTTCGACTTCGACTTCGACTTCGACTTCGACTTCGACTTCGACTTCGACTTCGACTTCGACTTCGACTTCGACTTCGACTTCGACTTCGACTTCGACTTCGACTTCGACTTCGACTTCGACTTCGACTTCGACTTCGACTTCGACTTCGACTTCGACTTCGACTTCGACTTCGACTTCGACTTCGACTTCGACTTCGACTTCGACTTCGACTTCGACTTCGACTTCGACTTCGACTTCGACTTCGACTTCGACTTCGACTTCGACTTCGACTTCGACTTCGACTTCGACTTCGACTTCGACTTCGACTTCGACTTCGACTTCGACTTCGACTTCGACTTCGACTTCGACTTCGACTTCGACTTCGACTTCGACTTCGACTTCGACTTCGACTTCGACTTCGACTTCGACTTCGACTTCGACTTCGACTTCGACTTCGACTTCGACTTCGACTTCGACTTCGACTTCGACTTCGACTTCGACTTCGACTTCGACTTCGACTTCGACGTCGACTTCGACTTCGACTTCGGCACTAGGACTTCGAACTTCCACTTCAACTTCGGCGATATCCATATCGATATCGACTTTGACTTCGACTTCGACTTCAACTTCGACTTCGATATCCATATCGATATCGACTTCGACTTCGACATCGACTTCGACTTCGACTTCGACTTCGACATCGACTTCGACTTGGACTTCTACTTCTACTTCGACTTCGACTTCGACTTCGACTTCGACTTCGACTTCGACTTCGACTTCGACTTCGACTTCGACTTCGACTTCGATATCGATATCGATATCGATATCGACTTCGACTTCGACTTCGGCTTTCCCTTCTACTTCGACTTCGACTTCGACTTCGACTTCGACTTCGACTTCGACTTCGACTTCGACTTCGACTTCGACTTCGACTTCGATATCGATATCGATATCGATATCGACTTCGACTTCGACTTCGACTTCGACTTCGACTTCGACTTCGACTTCTACTTCTACTTCCACTTCGACTTCGATTTTGACTTCCACTTCGACTTCTACTTCCACTTCGACATCGACTTCGACTTCGACTTCGACTTCGACTTCGATATCGATATCGATATCGATATCGACTTCGACTTCGACTTCGACTTCGACTTCGACTTCGACTTCGACATCGACTTGGACTTGGACTTCTACTTCTACTTCCACTTCGACTTCGATTTTGACTTCCACTTCGACTTCGACTTCGACATCGACTTGGACTTGGACTTCTATTTCTACTTCCACTTCGACTTCGACTTTGACTTCCACTTCGACTTCGACTTCGACATCGACTTGGACTTGGACTTCTACTTCTACTTCGACTTCGACTTCGACTTCGACTTCGACTTCGACTTCGACTTCGACTTCGACTTCGACTTCGACTTCGACTTCGACTTCGACTTCGACTTCGACTTCGACTTCGCCTTCGACTTCGACTTCGACTTCGACTTCGACTTCGACTTCGACTTCGACTTCGACTTCGACTTCGACTTCGACTTCGACTTCGACTTCGACTTCGACTTCGCCTTCGACTTCGACTTCGACTTCGACTTTGACTTCGACTTCGACTTCATCGACTTCGACTTCGACTTCGACTTCGACTTCGACTTCGACTTCGACTTCGACTTCGACTTCGACTTTGACTTCGACTTCGACTTCGACTTTGACTTTGACTTCGACTTCGACTTCGACTTCGACTTCGACTTCGACTTCGACTTCGCCTTCGACTTCGACTTCGACGTCGACTTCGACTTCGACTTCGACTTCGACTTCGACTTCGACTTCGACTTTGACTTCGACTTCGACTTCAACTTCGACTTCGACTTCGACTTGCAGAGCTTCGACTTCGACTTTGACTTCGACTTCGACTTCGACTTCGACTTCGACTTCGACTTCGACTTCGACTTCGACTTCGACTTCGACGACGTCGACTTCGACTTCGACTTCGACTTCGGCTTCGACTTCGACTTCGACGGCTTCGACTTCGACTTCGACATCGACTTGGACTTGGACTTCTATTTCTACTTCCACTTCGACTTCGACTTCGACTTTGACTTCGACTTCGACTTCGACTTCAACTTCGACTTCGACTTCGACTTCGACTTCGACTTCAACTTCGACTTCGACTTCGACTTCGACTTCGACTTCGACTTCGACTTCGACTTCGACTTCGACTTCGACTTCGACTTCGACTTTGACTTCGACTTCGACTTTGACTTTGACTTCGACTTCGACTTCGACTTCGACTTCGACTTCGACTTCGACTTCGACTTCGACTTCGACTTCGACTTCGCCTTCGACTTCGACTTCGACTTCGACTTTTGACTTCGACTTCGACTTCGGCTTCGACTTCGACTTCGACTTCGACTTCGACTTCGACTTCGACTTCGACGACTTCGACTTCGACTTTGACTTCGACTTCGACTTCGACTTCGACTTCGACTTCGACTTCGACTTCGACTTTGACTTCGACTTCGACTTTGACTTCGACTTCGACTTTCGACTTTCGACTTTCGACTTCGACTTCGACTTCGACTTCGACTTCGACTTCGACTTCGACTTCGACGTCGACTTCGACTTCGACTTCGACTTCGACTTCGACTTCGACTTCGACTTTGACTTCGACTTCGACTTCGACATCGACTTGGACTTGGACTTCTACTTCTACTTCGACTTCGACTTCGACTTCGACTTCGACTTCGACTTCGACTTCGACTTCGACTTCGACTTCGACTTCGACTTCGACTTCGACTTCGACTTCGACTTCGACTTCGACTTCGACTTCGACTTCGACTTCGACTTCGACTTCGACTTCGACTTTGACTCCGACTTCGACTTCGACTTCGACTTCGACTTCGACTTCGACTTCGACTTCGACTTCGACTTCGACTTCGACTTCGACTTCGACTTCGGCTTTGACTTCGAATTCGACTTTGACTCCGACTTCGACTTCGACTTCGACTTCTACGTCGACTTCGACTTCGACTTCGACTTCGACTTCGACTTCGACTTCGACTTCGACTTCGACTTCGACTTCGATTTTCTTTCGACTTTCGACTTCGACTTCGACTTCGACTTCGACTTCGACTTCGACATCGACTTGGACTTGGACTTCTACTTCTACTTCCACTTCGACTTCGATTTTGACTTCCACTTCGACTTCGACTTCGACATCGACTTGGACTTGGACTTCTATTTCTACTTCCACTTCGACTTCGACTTTGACTTCCACTTCGACTTCGACTTCGACATCGACTTGGACTTGGACTTCTACTTCTACTTCGACTTCGACTTCGACTTGGACTTGGACTTCGACTTCGACTTCGACTTCGACTTCGACTTCGACTTCGACGTCGACTTCGACTTCGACTTCGACTTCGACTTCGACTTCGACTTCGACTTTGACTTCGACTTCGACTTCAACTTCGACTTCGATATCCATATCGATATCGACTTCGACTTCGACTTCGACTTCGACTTCGACTTCGACTTCGACATCGACTTGGACTTGGACTTCTACTTCTACTTCGACTTCGACTTCGACTTCGACTTCGACTTCGACTTCGACTTCGACTTCGACTTCGACTTCGACTTCGACTTCGACTTCGGCTTTGACTTCGAATTCGACTTTGACTCCGACTTCGACTTCGACTTCTACGTCGACTTCGACTTTGACTTCGACTTCGACATCGACTTGGACTTGGACTTCTACTTCTACTTCGACTTCGACTTCGACGTCGACTTCGACTTCGACTTCGACTTCGACTTCGACTTCGACTTCGACTTTGACTTCGACTTCGACTTCAACTTCGACTTCGACTTCGACTTTGACTTCGACTTCGACTTTGACTTCGACTTCGACTTCGACTTCGACTTCGACTTCGACTTCGACTTCGACTTCGACTTCGACTTCGACTTCGACTTCGACTTCGCCTTCGACTTCGACTTCGACTTCGACTTTGACTTTGACTTCGACTTCGACTTCGACTTCGACTTCGACTTCGACTTCGACTTCGACTTCGACTTCGACTTCGCCTTCGACTTCGACTTCGACTTTGACTTTGACTTCGACTTCGACTTCGACTTCGACTTCGACTTCGACTTCGACTTCGACTTCGACTTCGACTTCGACTTCGACTTCGACTTCGACTTCGACTTCGACTTTGACTTCGACTTCGACTTCGACTTCGACTTCGACTTCGACATCGACTTCGACTTCGACTTCGACTTCGACTTCGACTTCGACGTCGACTTCGACTTCGACTTCGACTTTGACTTCGACTTCGACTTCAACTTCGACTTCGATATCCATATCGATATCGACTTTGACTTCGACTTCGACTTCAACTTCGACTTCGATATCCATATCGATATCGACTTCGACTTCGACATCGACTTCGACTTCGACTTCGACTTCGACATCGACTTCGACTTGGACTTCTACTTCTACTTCGACTTCGACTTCGACTTCGACTTCGACTTCGACTTCGACTTCGACTTCGACTTCGACTTCGACTTCGACTTCGACTTCGACTTCGACTTCGATATCGATATCGATATCGATTCGACTCGACTTCGACTTCGACTTCGACTTCGACTTCGACTTCGACTTCTACTTCTACTTCCACTTCGACTTCGATTTTGACTTCCACTTCGACTTCTACTTCCACTTCGACTTCGATTTTGACTTCCACTTCGATTTCGACTTCGACTTCGACTTCGACTTCGACTTCGACTTCGACTTCGACTTCGACTTCGACTTCGATATCGATATCGATATCGATATCGACTTCGACTTCGACTTCGACTTCGACTTCGACTTCGACTTCGACTTCTACTTCTACTTCCACTTCGACTTCGATTTTGACTTCCACTTCGACTTCTACTTCCACTTCGACTTCGATTTTGACTTCCACTTCGATTTCGACTTCGACTTCGACTTCGACGTCGACTTCGACTTCGACTTCGACTTTGACGTCGACTTCGACTTCAACTTCGACTTCGATATCCATATCGATATCGACTTTGACTTCGACTTCGACTTCAACTTCGACTTCGACTTCGATATCGACATCGACTTCGACTTCGACTTCGACTTCGACTTCGACTTCGACTTCGACATCGACTTCGACTTCGACTTCTACTTGTACTTCGACTTCGACTTCGACTTCGACTTCGACTTCGACTTCGACTTCGACTTCGACTTCGACTTCGACTTCGACTTCGACTTCGACTTCGACTATCGATATCGACTTCGACTTCGACTTCGACTTCGACTTCGACTTCGACTTCGACTTCGACTTCGACTTCGACTTCGACTTCGACTTCGACTTCGACTTCGACTTCGACTTTGACTTTGACTTCGACTTCGACTTCGACTTCGACTTCGACTTCGACTTCGACTTCGACTTCGACTTCGACTTCGACTTCGACTTCGACTTCGACTTCGACTTCGACTTCGACTTTGACTTCGACTTCGACTTCGACTTCGACTTCGATCTCCATATCGACTATCGACTTTGACTTCGACTTCGACTTCGACTTCGACTTCGACTTCGACTTCGACTTCGACTTCGACTTCTACTTCGACTTCGACTTCGACTTCGACTTCGACTTCGACTTCGACTTCGACTTCGACTTCGACTTCGACTTCGACTTCGACTTCGACTTCGACTTCGACTTCGACTTCGACTTCGACTTCGACTTCGACTTCGACTTCGACTTCGACTTCGACTTCGACTTCGACTTCGACTTCGACTTCGACTTCGACTTCGACTTCGACTTCGACTTCGACTTCGACTTCGACTTCTACTTCGACTTCGACTTCGATTTCGACTTCGACTTCGACTTCGACTTCGACTTCGACTTCGACTTCGATTCCACTTCGATTTCGACTTCGACTTCGACTTCGACTTCGACTATCGACTATCGACTTCGACTTCGACTTCGACTTCGACTTCGATTTCGACTTCGACTTCGACTTCGACTTCGACTTCGACTTCGACTTCGACTTCAACTTCGACTTCAACTTCGACTTCGACTTCGACTTCGACTTCGACTTCGACTTCGACTTCGACTTCGACTTCGACTTCGACTTCGACTTCGACTTCGACTTTGACTTCGACTTCGACTTCGACTTCGACTTCGACTTCGACTTCGACTTCGACTTTGACTTCGACTTCGACTTCAACTTCGACTTCGATATCCATATCGATTTTTATATCGACTTCGACTTCGACATCGACTTCGACTTCGACTTCGACTTCGACTTCGACTTCGACTTCGACTTGTACTTCTACTTCGACTTCGACTTCGACTTCGACTTCGACTTCGACTTCGACTTCGACTTCGACTTCGACTTCGACTTCGACTTCGACTTCGACTTTTTATCGATTCTATCGACTTCGACTTCGACTTCGACTTCGACTTCGACTTCGACTTCGACTTCGACTTCGACTTCGACTTCGACTTCGACTTCGACTTCGACTTCGACTTCGACTTCGACTTCGACTTCGACTTCGACTTCGACTTCGACTTCGACTTCGACTTCTACTTCTACTTCGACTTCGACTTCGATTTTGACTTCCACTTCGACTTCTACTTCCACTTCGACTTCGATTTTGACTTCCACTTCGACTTCGACTTCGACTTCGACTTCGACTTCGACTTCGACTTCGACTTCGACTTCGACTTCGACTTCGACTTCGACTTCGACTTCGACTTCGACTTCGACTTCGACTTCGACTTCGACTTCGACATCGACTTGGACTTGGACTTCTACTTCTACTTCCACTTCGACTTCGATTTGGACTTCCACTTCGACTTCGACTTCGACTTCGACTTCGACTTGGACTTCTACTTCTACTTCTACTTCGACTTCGACTTCGACTTCGACTTCGACTTTGACTTCGACTTCGACTTCGACTTCGACTTCGACTTCGACTTCGACTTCGACTTCGACTTCGACTTCGACTTCGACTTCGACTTCGACTTCGACTTCGACTTCGACTTCGACTTCGACTTCGACTTCGACTTCGACTTCGACTTCGACTTCGACTTCGACTTCGACTTCGACTTCGACTTCGACTTCGACTTCGACTTCGACTTCGACTTCGACTTCGATTTCGACTTCGACTTCGACTTCGCCTTCGACTTCGACTTCGACTTCGACTTCGACTTCGACTTCGACTTCTACTTCCACTTCGACTTCGACTTCGACTTCGACTTCGACTTCGACTTCGACTTCGACTTCGACTTCGACTTCGACTTCGACTTCGACTTCGACTTTGACTTCGACTTCGACTTCGACTTCGACTTCGACTTCGACTTCGACTTCGACTTCGACTTCGACTTCGACTTCGACTTCGACTTCGACTTCGACTTCGACTTCGACTTCGACTTCGACTTCGACTTCGACTTCGACTTCGACTTCGACTTCGACTTCGACTTCGACTTCGACTTCGACTTCGACTTCGACTTCGACTTCGACTTCGACTTCGACTTCGACTTCGACTTCGACTGCGACTTCGACTTCGACTTCGACTTCGACTTCGACTTCGACTTCGACTTCGACTTCGACTTCGACTTCGACTTCGACTTCGACTTCGACTTCGACTTCGACTTCGACATCGACTTGGACTTGGACTTCTATTTCTACTTCCACTTCGACTTCGACTTCGACTTCGACTTCGACTTCGACTTCGACTTCAACTTCGACTTCGACTTCGACTTCGACTTCGACTTCGACTTCGACTTCGACTTCGACTTCGACATCAACTTCGACTTCGACTTCGACTTCGACTTCGACTTCGACTTCGACTTCGACTTCGACTTCGACTTCGACTTCGACTTCGACTTCGACTTCGACTTCGACTTCGACTTCGACTTCGACTTCGACTTCGACTTCGACTTCGCCTTCGACTTCGACTTCGACTTCGACTTTGACTTCGACTTCGACTTCGACTTCGACTTCGACTTCGACTTCGACTTCGACTTCGACTTCGACTTCGACTTTGACTTCGACTTCGACTTTGACTTCGACTTCGACTTCGACTTCGACTTCGACTTCGACTTCGACTTCGACTTTGACTTCGACTTCGACTTTGACTTCGACTTCGACTTCGACTTCGACTTCGACTTCGACTTCGACTTCGACTTCGACTTCGACTTCGACTTCGACTTCGACTTCGACTTCGACGTCGACTTCGACTTCGACTTCGACTTCGACTTCGACTTCGACTTCGACTTTGACTTCGACTTCGACTTCGACATCGACTTGGACTTGGACTTCTACTTCTACTTCGACTTCGACTTCGACTTCGACTTCGACTTCGACTTCGACTTCGACTTCGACTTCGACTTCGACTTCGACTTCGACTTCGACTTCGACTTCGACTTCGACTTCGACTTCGACTTCGACTTCGACTTCGACTTCGCCTTCGACTTCGACTTCGACTTCGACTTTGACTTCGACTTCGACTTCAACTTCGACTTCGACTTCGACTTCGACTTCGACTTCGACTTCGACTTCGACTTCGACTTCGACTTCGACTTCGATATCGATATCGATATCGATATCGACTTCGACTTCGACTTCGACTTCGACTTCGACTTCGACTTCGATATCGATATCGATATCGATATCGACTTCGACTTCGACTTCGACTTCGACTTCGACTTCGACTTCGACTTCTACTTCTACTTCCACTTCGACTTCGATTTTGACTTCCACTTCGACTTCTACTTCCACTTCGACATCGACTTCGACTTCGACTTCGACTTCGACTTCGATATCGATATCGATATCGATATCGACTTCGACTTCGACTTCGACTTCGACTTCGACTTCGACTTCGACTTCGACTTCGACTTCGACTTCGACATCGACTTGGACTTGGACTTCTACTTCTACTTCCACTTCGACTTCGATTTTGACTTCCACTTCGACTTCGACATCGACTTGGACTTGGACTTCTATTTCTACTTCCACTTCGACTTCGACTTTGACTTCCACTTCGACTTCGACTTCGACATCGACTTGGACTTGGACTTCTACTTCTACTTCGACTTCGACTTCGACTTCGACTTCGACTTCGACTTCGACTTCGACTTCGACTTCGACTTCGACTTCGACTTCGACTTCGACTTCGACTTCGACTTCGACTTCGACTTCGACTTCGACTTCGACTTCGACTTCGACTTCGACTTCGACTTCGACTTCGACTTCGACTTCGACTTCGACTTCGACTTCGACTTCGACTTCGACTTCGACTTCGACTTCGACTTCGACTTCGACTTCGACTTCGACTTCGACTTCGACTTCGACTTCGACATCGACTTGGACTTGGACTTCTACTTCTACTTCCACTTCGACTTCGACTTCGACTTCGACTTCGACTTCGACTTCGACTTCGACTTCGACTTCGACTTCGACTTCGACTTCGACTTCGACTTCGACTTCGACTTCGACTTCGACTTCGACTTCGACTTCGACTTCGACTTCGACTTC
>JAWNPC010000891.1:0-42049 GCA_035045365.1 Drosophila leonis
GTCCACCGATGATGCCTGCTGGTCCTGTGATGCCCTTAGATGACTCTTGGAGGCTGCCACTAATACCTGTAATATAAAAAAATAGCATAAATTGATTATAAACAATATATATCAACTGCTGTATATTGCATACTTACCCTGTGCAATACGAGCTGCCACTGAGGACCAATTCCGGTCCACCGATTATGCCTGCTGGTCCTGTGATGCCCTTAGATGACTCTTGGAGGCTGCCACTAATACCTGAAATATAAAAAAATAGCATAAATTGATTATAAACAATATATATCAACTGCTGTATATTGCATACTTACCCTGTGCAATACGAGCTGCCACTGAGGACCAATCCCGGTCCACCGATGATGCCTGCTGGTCCTGTGATGCCCTTGGATGCCACAAGTATCACATAAAAATAAAAATAAAAATAACATATATTAATTATAAATAATATAAACCAACTGCCGTATATTGTATACTTACCCAGTGCAATACGTACCTGAAGACGAGCTGCTACTGAGGGCCAATTCCGGTCCACCGATGATGCCTGCTGGTCCTGTGATGCCCTTAGATGACTCTTGGAGGCTGCCACTAATACCTGAAATATACAAAAATAGCATAAATTGATTATAAACAATATATATCAACTGCTGTATATTGCATACTTACCCTGTGCAATACGTACCTGAAGACGAGCTGCTACTAAGGGCCAATTCCGGTCCACCGATGATGCCTGCTGGTCCTGTGATGCCCTTGGATGCCGCAAGTATCACATAAAAATGAAAAAAAAAATAACATATATTAATTATAAATAATATAAGCCAACTGCCGTATATTGTATACTTACCCTGTGCAATACGTACCTGAAGACGAGCTGCTACTGAGGGCCAATTCCGGTCCACCGATGATGCCTGCTGGTCCTGTGATGCCCTTAGATGACTCTTGGAGGCTGCCACTAATACCTGAAGTATACAAAAATAGCATAAATTGATTATAAACAATATATATCAACTGCTGTATATTGCATACTTACTCTGTGCAATACGAGCTGTCACTGAGGACCAATCCCGGTCCACCGATGATGCCTGCTGGTCCTGTGATGCCCCTTAGATGACTCTTGGAGGCTGCCACTAATACCTGAAATATAAAAAAATAGCATAAATTGATTATAAACAATATATATCAACTGCTGTATATTGTATACTTACCCTGTGCAATACGAGCTGCCACTGAGGACCAATCCCGGTCCACCGATGATGCCTGCTGGTCCTGTGATGGCCTTGAATGCCGCAAGTATCACATAAAAATGAAAAAAAGAAAACATATATTAATTATAAATAATAAAAAACCAACTGCCGTATATTGTATACTTACTCTGTGCAATACGTACCTGAAGACGAGCTGCTACTGAGGGCCAATTCCGGTCCACCGATGATGCCTGCTGGTCCTGTGATGCCCTTAGATGACTCTTGGAGGCTGCCACTAATACCTGAAATATACAAAAATAGCATAAATTGATTATAAACAATATATATCAACTGCTGTATATTGCATACTTACCCTGTGCAATACGAGCTGCTACTGAGGTCCAATTCCGGTCCACCGATGATGCCTGCTGGTCCTGTGATGGCCTTGAATGCCGCAAGTATCACATGAAAATGAAAAAAAGAAAACATATATTAATTATAAATAATATAAACCAACTGCCGTATATTGTATACTTACCCTGTGCAATACGAGCTGCCACTGAGGACCAATCCCGGTCCACCGATGATGCCTGCTGGTCCTGTGATTCCCTTGAATGCCGCAAGTATCACATAAAAATTAAAAAAAAAACATATTAATTATAAATAATATAAACCAACTGCCGTATATTGTATACTTACCCTGTGCAATACGTACCTGAAGACGAGCTGCTACTGAGGGCCAATTCCGGTCCACCGATGATGCCTGCTGGTCCTGTGATGCCCTTAGATGACTCTTGGAGGCTGCCACTAATACCTGAAGTATACAAAAAAAGCATAAATTGATTATAAACAATATATTTCAACTGCTGTATATTGCATACTTACTCTGTGCAATACGAGCTGTCACTGAGGACCAATCCCGGTCCACCGATGATGCCTGCTGGTCCTGTGATGCCCTTAGATGACTCTTGGAGGCTGCCACTAATACCTGAAATATAAAAAAATAGCATAAATTGATTATAAACAATATATATCAACTGCTGTATATTGCATACTTACCCTGTGCAATACGAGCTGCTACTGAGGCCAATTCCGGTCCACCGATGATGCCTGCTGGTCCTGTGATGCCCTTAGATGACTCTTGGAAGCTGCCACTAATACCTGAAATATAAAAAATAGCATAAATTGATTATAAACAATATATATCAACTGCTGTATATTGCATACTTACCCTGTGCAATACGAGCTGCTACTGAGGCCAATTCCGGTCCACCGATGATGCCTGCTGGTCCTGTGATGCCCTTAGATGACTCTTGGAGGCTGCCACTAATACCTGAAATATACAAAATAGCATAAATTGATTATAAACAATATATATCAACTGCTGTATATTGCATACTTACCCTGTGCAATACGTACATGAAGACGAGCTGCTACTGAGGGCCAATTCCAGTCCACCGATGATGCCTGCTGGTCCTGTGATGCCCTTGGATGCCGCAAGTATCACATAAAAATGAAAAGAAGAAAACATATATTAATTATAAATAATATAAACCAACTGCCGTATATTGTATACTTACCCTGTGCAATACGTACCTGAAGACGAGCTGCTACTGAGGGCCAATTCCGGTCCACCGATGATGCCTGCTGGTCCTGTGATGCCCTTAGATGACTCTTGGAGGCTGCCACTAATACCTGGAATATAAAAAAGTAGCATAAATTGATTATAAGCAATATATATCAACTGCTGTATATTGCATACTTACCCTGTGCAATACGGACCTGAAGACGAGCTGCTACTGAGGGCCAATTCCGGTCCACCGATGATGCCTGCTGGTCCTGTGATGCCCTTGGATGCCGCAAGTATCACAAAAAAATGAAAAAATAAAGAAAACATATATTAATTATAAATAATATAAGCCAACTGCCGTATATTGTATACTTACCCTGTGCAATACGTACCTGAAGACGAGCTGCTACTGAGGGCCAATTCCGGTCCACCGATGATGCCTGCTGGTCCTGTGATGCCCTTAGATGACTCTTGGAGGCTGCCACTAATACCTGAAATATACAAAAATAGCATAAATTGATTATAAACAATATATATCAACTGCTGTATATTGCATACTTACCCTGTGCAATACGTACCTGAAGACGAGCTGCTACTGAGGGCCAATTCCGGTCCACCGATGATGCCAGCTGGTCCTGTGATGCCCTTAGATGACTCTTGGAGGCTGCCACTAATACCTGAAATATACAAAAATAGCATAAATTGATTATAAACAATATATGTATATCAACTGCTGTATATTGCATACTTACCCTGTGCAATACGAGCTGACACTGAGGACCAATCCCGGTCCACCGATGATGCCTGCTGGTCCTGTGATGCCCTTAGATGACTCTTGGAGGCTGCCACTAATACCTGAAATATAAAAAATAGCAAAAATTGATCATAAACAATATATATCAACTGCTGTATATTGCATACTTACCCTGTGCAATACGAGCTGCTACTGAGGCCAATTCCGGTCCACCGATGATGCCTGCTGGTCCTGTGATGCCCTTAGATGACTCTTGGAGGCTGCCACTATTACCTGAAATATACAAAAATAGCATAAATTGATTATAAACAATATAAATCAACTGCTGTATATTGCATACTTACCCTGTGCAATACGGACCTGAAGACGAGCTGCTACTGAGGGCCAATTCCGGTCCACCGATGATGCCTGCTGGTCCTGTGATGCCCTTAGATGACTCTTGGAGGCTGCCACTAATACCTGAAATATAAAAAAATAGCATAAATTGATTATAAACAATATATGTATATCAACTGCTGTTTATTGCATACTTACCCTGTGCAATACGAGCTGACACTGAGGACCAATCCCGGTCCACCGATGATGCCTGCTGGTCCTGTGATGCCCTTAGATGACTCTTGGAGGCTGCCACTAATACCTGAAATATAAAAAATAGCAAAAATTGATCATAAACAATATATATCAACTGCTGTATATTGCATACTTACCCTGTGCAATACGAGCTGCTACTGAGGCCAATTCCGGTCCACCGATGATGCCTGCTGGTCCTGTGATGGCCTTGAATGCCGCAAGTATCACATGAAAATGAAAAAAAGAAAACATATATTAATTATAAATAATAAAAAATCAACTGCCGTATATTGTATACTTACTCTGTGCAATACGTACCTGAAGACGAGCTGCTACTGAGGGCCAATTCCGGTCCACCGATGATGCCTGCTGGTCCTGTGATGCCCTTAGATGACTCTTGGAAGCTGCCACTAATACCTGAAATATAAAAAATAGCATAAATTGATTATAAACAATATATATCAACTGCTGTATATTGAATACTTACCCTGTGCAATACGAGCTGCTACTGAGGGCCAATTCCGGTCCACCGATGATGCCTGCTGGTCCTGTGATGCCCTTAGATGACTCTTGGAGGCTGCCACTAATACCTGAAGTATACAAAAATAGCATAAATTGATTATAAACGATATATATCAACTGCTGTATATTGCATACTTACCCTGTGCAATACGTACCTGAAGACGAGCTGCTACTGAGGGCCAATTCCGGTCCACCGATGATGCCTGCTGGTCCTGTGATGCCCTTAGATGACTCTTGGAGGCTGCCACTAATACCTGAAATATACAAAAATGGCATAAATTGATTATAAACAATATATATCAACTGCTGTATATTGTATACTTACCCTGTGCAATACGTATCTGAAGACGAGCTGCTACCGACGGCCAATTTCGGTCCACCGATGATTTGTATCTTAAAACTGTAAAAAGTGAACAAAAATCAATACAAAATGCTTAAAAGCCAAAATTAATTTTAAATAGAGCTCCCTTTGTTTTTTAACACTTTAATTTTTCGCGCTGGCATTGAATTAATCGGGTTTTGGAGCATTTGGATGTCCAATTTTTCCCATTCTTGGACAATGGCATTTTTTAATTAAATTAAATTTTCAAATTGCTTCCCGTTGGTATAAACCCATTGAGTCAAGATGCCCCACAGATTTTCTATCGGATTTAAGTCCGGACTGCGTGGTGGCCACTCTAAAACAGGCATTTCTGAGCCTTAAAGATAAGCCTTCGTGAACTTTGCTGTGCGGATGGGCGCACTATCCTGCTGTAAAGTCTAATCCTCACAGTAATGATCCTCTCCAAATAGCATTAAAACAGACTCTAACAGTTCAACATAGTTTTGTGCATTCATTCTATGCATTATAAAACAAATTGAAGTCTTTACATTATATCCGAACGCTGCCTATATCATTAAGGACCGTCCGTGAAAATTTCTGGACACATTAAAGACCCTTCGTAAAAATTTCTGACACATGGACTTTTTTTTAGTGTTCGCACATCTAAATTCAACTTTTTCTCATCACAAAATATTTTGGGACTCAAAGTCCCAAAATTTGTATCTGTTGGCAAACTGTAATCTAGCAGCTTTTTGCCTTGGCAGTAGCTATGGTTTCAGTAGTTTTTTTTCGTATAAAACATTTTCTGAGCTCTTCAAAATTTGTTGCATACGTCTCGTGGATGTCCGCAGAGACAAATTACTCCGTATTTGAGATGTTCTGATACATTCTTTGACCGCTAGATTTTTGATTCGTCTTTAGACCCGGTTGTCAACCCATGGTATGCGACCAAAACGGTGGTTTATCCCATAATTTTCCGGGGCTTTGAGTAAATTTTTTGCAGTATTCTTATTTCTGTTGCCATTGTCTGCTATTTTGAAAATTTACATCCCCTTATTACGCAGAGCCACAATTCTGCCACGCTCTTCATCAGTTAATCGGGCGAAACTCGACATATCTTTGTACAAAAAGTCATTTAGAATTAATTCAAAATTAAAACTCACTTAATATTATTTATTTTAATACTTTAAACAAAAATGCTTATTAAAAGTTCAAATAGCACGTGGTTATCTATCCACAAATGAAAGCAAAGTATTCTGCCCCAGTTACTTATTTCGTTTGAAAATATTTTGTTTAATTTTTTTATAATATTTTCAAAAGTTATTTCGGATTTAATTCAGTTGAGGCTTATTGATAATTTATGAAGCTTAAACACCAATTGACTTTTTTGAAAAATCTTGATCGGTTCAGTTATTATCTTCTTGAACGTACTGTCCCAGTTACTTATTTCGCGCACCTGGTGCAATACGTACCTGAATACGAGCTGCTACTGAGGGCCAATTCCGGTCCACCGATGATGACTGCTGGTCCTGTGATGCCCTTGGATGCCGCAAGTATCACATAAAAATGAAAAGAAGAAAACATATATTAATTATAAATAATATAAACCAACTGCCGTATATTGTATACTTACCCTGTGCAATACGTATCTGAAGACGAGCTGCTACTGAGGGCCAATTCCGGTCCACCGATGATGCGTGCTGGTCCTGTGATGCCCTTAGATGACTCTTGGAGGCTGCCACTAATACCTGAAATATAAAAAAATAGCATAAATTGATTATAAACAATATATATCAACTGCTGTATATTGTATACTTACCCTGTGCAATACGTATCTGAGGCCGAGCTGCTACTGAGGGCCAATTCCGGTCCACCGATGATGCCTGCTGGTCCTGTGATGCCCTTAGACGCCTCTTGGAATCTGCCACTAATACCTGAAATATAAAAAAATAGCATAAATTGATTATAAACAATATATATCAACTGCTGTATATTGCATACTTACCCTATGCAATACGAGCAGCCACTGAGGACCAATTCCGGTCCACCGATTATGCCTGCTGGTCCTGTGATGCCCTTAGATGACTCTTGGAGGCTGCCACTAATACCTGAAATATATAAAAAAAGCATAAATTGATTATAAACAATATATATCAACTGCTGTATATTGCATACTTACCCTGTGCAATACGAGCTGCCACTGAGGACCAATCCCGGTCCACCGATGATGCCTGCTGGTCCTGTGATGCCCTTAGATGACTCTTGGAGGCTGCCACTGATACCTGAAATATAAAAAAATAGCATAAATTGATTATAAACAATATATGTATATCAACTGCTGTATATTGCATACTTATCCTGTACAATACGAGCTGCCACTGAGGACCAATCCCGGTCCACCGATGATGCCTGCTGGTCCTGTGATGCCCTTAGATGACTCTTGGAGGCTGCCACTGACACCTGAAATATAAAAAAATAGCATAAATTGATTATAAACAATATATATCAACTGCTGTATATTGCATACTTACCCTGTGCAATACGAGCTGCCACTGAGGACCAATCCCGGTCCACCGATGATGCCTGCTGGTCCTGTGATGCCCTTGGATGCCGCAAGTATCACATAAAAATGAAAAAAAAAATAAACATATATTAATTATAAATAATATAAACCAACTGCCGTATATTGTATACTTACCCTGTGCAATACGTACCTGAAGACGAGCTGTCACTGAGGACCAATCCCGGTCCACCGATGATGCCTGCTGGTCCTGTGATGCCCTTAGATGACTCTTGGAGGCTGCCACTAATACCTGAAATATAAAAAAATAGCATAAATTGATTATAAACAATATATATCAACTGCTGTATATTGTATACTTACCCTGTGCAATACGAGCTGCCACTGAGGACCAATCCCGGTCCACCGATGATGCCTGCTGGTCCTGTGATGGCCTTGAATGCCGCAAGTATCACATAAAAATGAAAAAAAGAAAACATATATTAATTATAAATAATAAAAAACCAACTGCCGTATATTGTATACTTACTCTGTGCAATACGTACCTGAAGACGAGCTGCTACTGAGGGCCAATTCCGGTCCACCGATGATGCCAGCTGGTCCTGTGATGCCCTTAGATGACTCTTGGAGGCTGCCACTAATACCTGAATAATAAAAAAAATAGCATAAATTGATTATAAACAATATATATCAACTGCTGTATATTGCATACTTACCCTGTGCAATACGAGCTGCTACTGAGGCCAATTCCGGTCCACCGATGATGCCTGCTGGTCCTGTGATGCCCTTAGATGACTCTTGGAAGCTGCCACTAATACCTGAAATATAAAAAATAGCATAAATTGATTATAAACAATATATATCAACTGCTGTATATTGCATACTTACCCTGTGCAATACGAGCTGCTACTGAGGCCAATTCCGGTCCACCGATGATGCCTGCTGGTCCTGTGATGCCCTTAGATGACTCTTGGAGGCTGCCACTAATACCTGAAATATACAAAAATAGCATAAATTGATTATAAACAATATATATCAACTGCTGTATATTGCATACTTACCCTGTGCAATACGTACATGAAGACGAGCTGCTACTGAGGGCCAATTCCAGTCCACCGATGATGCCTGCTGGTCCTGTGATGCCCTTGGATGCCGCAAGTATCACATAAAAATGAAAAGAAGAAAACATATATTAATTATAAATAATATAAACCAACTGCCGTATATTGTATACTTACCCTGTGCAATACGAGCTGCCACTGAGGACCAATCCCGGTCCACCGATGATGCCTGCTGGTCCTGTGATTCCCTTGAATGCCGCAAGTATCACATAAAAATTAAAAAAAAAAACATATTAATTATAAATAATATAAACCAACTGCCGTATATTGTATACTTACCCTGTGCAATACGTACCTGAAGACGAGCTGCTACTGAGGGCCAATTCCGGTCCACCGATGATGCCTGCTGGTCCCGTGATGCCCTTAGATGACTCTTGGAGGCTGCCACTAATACCTGAAGTATACAAAAATAGCATAAATTGATTATAAACGATATATATCAACTGCTGTATATTGCATACTTACCCTGTGCAATACGTACATGAAGACGAGCTGCTACTGAGGGCCAATTCCAGTCCACCGATGATGCCTGCTGGTCCTGTGATGCCCTTGGATGCCGCAAGTATCACATAAAAATGAAAAGAAGAAAACATATATTAATTATAAATAATATAAACCAACTGCCGTATATTGTATACTTACCCTGTGCAGTACGAGCTGCCACTGAGGACCACTCCCGGTCCACCGATGATGCCTGCTGGTCCTGTGATTCCCTTGAATGCCGCAAGTATCACATAAAAATTAAAAAAAAAAACATATTAATTATAAATAATATAAACCAACTGCCGTATATTGTATACTTACCCTGTGCAATACGTACCTGAAGACGAGCTGCTACTGAGGGCCAATTCCGGTCCACCGATGATGCCTGCTGGTCCTGTGATGCCCTTAGATGACTCTTGGAGGCTGCCACTAATACCTGGAATATAAAATAGTAGCATAAATTGATTATAAACAATATATATTAACTGCTGTATATTGCATACTTACCCTGTGCAATACGGACCTGAAGACGAGCTGCTACTGAGGGCCAATTCCGGTCCACCGATGATGCCTGCTGGTCCTGTGATGCCCTTGGATGCCGCAAGTATCACATAAAAATGAAAAAATAAAGAAAACATATATTAATTATAAATAATATAAGCCAACTGCCGTATATTGTATACTTACCCTGTGCAATACGTACCTGAAGACGAGCTGCTACTGAGGGCCAATTCCGGTCCACCGATGATGCCTGCTGGTCCTGTGATGCCCTTAGATGACTCTTGGAGGCTGCCACT
Source organism: Drosophila leonis (assembly GCA_035045365.1). NCBI lineage: Eukaryota > Metazoa > Arthropoda > Insecta > Diptera > Drosophilidae > Drosophila > Drosophila leonis. Next base: position 9,842 of record JAWNPC010000891.1, read on the forward strand.
AATACCTGAAATATACAAAAATAGCATAAATTGATTATAAACAATATATATCAACTGCTGTATATTGCATACTTACCCTGTGCAATACGGACCTGAAGACGAGCTGCTACTGAGGGCCAATTCCGGTCCACCGATGATGCCTGCTGGTCCTGTGATGCCCTTAGATGACTCTTGGAGGCTGCCACTAATACCTGAAATATAAAAAAATAGCATAAATTGATTATAAACAATATATGTATATCAACTGCTGTATATTGCATACTTACCCTGTGCAATACGAGCTGACACTGAGGACCAATCCCGGTCCACCGATGATGCCTGCTGGTCCTGTGATGCCCTTAGATGACTCTTGGAGGCTGCCACTAATACCTGAAATATAAAAAATAGCAAAAATTGATCATAAACAATATATATCAACTGCTGTATATTGCATACTTACCCTGTGCAATACGAGCTGCTACTGAGGGCCAATTCCGGTCCACCGATGATGACTGCTGGTCCTGTGATGCCCTTAGATGACTCTTGGAGGCTGCCACTAATACCTGAAATATAAAAAAATAGCATAAATTGATTATAAACAATATATGTATATCAACTGCTGTATATTGCATACTTACCCTGTGCAATACGAGCTGCTACTGAGGGCCAATTCCGGTCCACCGATGATGCCTGCTGGTCCTGTGATGCCCTTAGATGACTCTTGGAGGCTGCCACTAATACCTGGAATATAAAAAAGTAGCATAAATTGATTATAAACAATATATATTAACTGCTGTATATTGCATACTTACCCTGTGCAATACGGACCTGAAGACGAGCTGCTACTGAGGGCCAATTCCGGTCCACCGATGATGCCTGCTGGTCCCGTGATGCCCTTAGATGACTCTTGGAGGCTGCCACTAATACCTGAAGTATACAAAAATAGCATAAATTGATTATAAACGACATATATCAACTGCTGTATATTGCATACTTACCCTGTGCAATACGTACATGAAGACGAGCTGCTACTGAGGGCCAATTCCAGTCCACCGATGATGCCTGCTGGTCCTGTGATGCCCTTGGATGCCGCAAGTATCACATAAAAATGAAAAGAAGAAAACATATATTAATTATAAATAATATAAACCAACTGCCGTATATTGTATACTTACCCTGTGCAGTACGAGCTGCCACTGAGGACCACTCCCGGTCCACCGATGATGCCTGCTGGTCCTGTGATTCCCTTGAATGCCGCAAGTATCACATAAAAATTAAAAAAAAAAAACATATTAATTATAAATAATATAAACCAACTGCCGTATATTGTATACTTACCCTGTGCAATACGTACCTGAAGACGAGCTGCTACTGAGGGCCAATTCCGGTCCACCGATGATGCCTGCTGGTCCTGTGATGCCCTTAGATGACTCTTGGAGGCTGCCACTAATACCTGAAATATACAAAAATAGCATAAATTGATTATAAACAATATATATCAACTGCTGTATATTGCATACTTACCCTGTGCAATACGGACCTGAAGACGAGCTGCTACTGAGGGCCAATTCCGGTCCACCGATGATGCCTGCTGGTCCTGTGATGCCCTTAGATGACTCTTGGAGGCTGCCACTAATACCTGAAATATAAAAAAATAGCATAAATTGATTATAAACAATATATGTATATCAACTGCTGTATATTGCATACTTACCCTGTGCAATACGAGCTGACACTGAGGACCAATCCCGGTCCACCGATGATGCCTGCTGGTCCTGTGATGCCCTTAGATGACTCTTGGAGGCTGCCACTAATACCTGAAATATAAAAAATAGCAAAAATTGATCATAAACAATATATATCAACTGCTGTATATTGCATACTTACCCTGTGCAATACGAGCTGCTACTGAGGGCCAATTCCGGTCCACCGATGATGACTGCTGGTCCTGTGATGCCCTTGGATGCCGCAAGTATCACATAAAAATGAAAAAAGGAAAACATATATTAATTATAAATAATATAAACCAACTGCCGTATATTGTATACTTACCCTGTGCAATACGTATCTGAGGCCGAGCTGCTACTGAGGGCCAATTCCGGTCCACCGATGATGCCTGCTGGTCCTGTGATGCCCTTAGACGACTCTTGGAGTCTGCCACTAATACCTGATATATAAAAAAATAGCATAAATTGATTATAAACAATATATATCAACTGCTGTATATTGCATACTTACCCTATGCAATACGAGCTGCCACTGAGGACCAATTCCGGTCCACCGATTATGCCTGCTGGTCCTGTGATGCCCTTAGATGACTCTTGGAGGCTGCCACTAATACCTGAAATATATAAAAAAAGCATAAATTGATTATAAACAATATATATCAACTGCTGTATATTGCATACTTACCCTGTGCAATACGAGCTGCCACTGAGGACCAATCCCGGTCCACCGATGATGCCTGCTGGTCCTGTGATGCCCTTAGATGACTCTTGGAGGCTGCCACTGATACCTGAAATATAAAAAAATAGCATAAATTGATTATAAACAATATATATCAACTGCTGTATATTGCATACTTACCCTGTGCAATACGAGCTGCCACTGAGGACCAATCCCGGTCCACCGATGATGCCTGCTGGTCCTGTGATGCCCTTAGATGACTCTTGGAGGCTGCCACTGACACCTGAAATATAAAAAAATAGCATAAATTGATTATAAACAATATATATCAACTGCTGTATATTGCATACTTACCCTGTGCAATACGAGCTGCTACTGAGGCCAATTCCGGTCCACCGATGATGCCTGCTGGTCCTGTGATGCCCTTAGATGACTCTTGGAGGCTGCCACTAATACCTGAAATATACAAAAATAGCATAAATTGATTATAAACAATATATATCAACTGCTGTATATTGCATACTTACCCTGTGCAATACGTACATGAAGACGAGCTGCTACTGAGGGCCAATTCCAGTCCACCGATGATGCCTGCTGGTCCTGTGATGCCCTTGGATGCCGCAAGTATCACATAAAAATGAAAAGAAGAAAACATATATTAATTATAAATAATATAAACCAACTGCCGTATATTGTATACTTACCCTGTGCAGTACGAGCTGCCACTGAGGACCACTCCCGGTCCACCGATGATGACTGCTGGTCCTGTGATGCCCTTAGATGACTCTTGGAGGCTGCCACTAATACCTGAAATATAAAAAAATAGCATAAATTGATTATAAACAATATATGTATATCAACTGCTGTATATTGCATACTTACCCTGTGCAATACGAGCTGCTACTGAGGGCCAATTCCGGTCCACCGATGATGCCTGCTGGTCCTGTGATGCCCTTAGATGACTCTTGGAGGCTGCCACTAATACCTGGAATATAAAAAAGTAGCATAAATTGATTATAAACAATATATATTAACTGCTGTATATTGCATACTTACCCTGTGCAATACGGACCTGAAGACGAGCTGCTACTGAGGGCCAATTCCGGTCCACCGATGATGCCTGCTGGTCCTGTGATGCCCTTGGATGCCGCAAGTATCACATAAAAATGAAAAAATAAAGAAAACATATATTAATTATAAATAATATAAGCCAACTGCCGTATATTGTATACTTACCCTGTGCAATACGTACCTGAAGACGAGCTGCTACTGAGGGCCAATTCCGGTCCACCGATGATGCCTGCTGGTCCTGTGATGCCCTTAGATGACTCTTGGAGGCTGCCACTAATACCTGAAATATACAAAAATAGCATAAATTGATTATAAACAATATATATCAACTGCTGTATATTGCATACTTACCCTGTGCAATACGGACCTGAAGACGAGCTGCTACTGAGGGCCAATTCCGGTCCACCGATGATGCCTGCTGGTCCTGTGAAGCCCTTAGATGACTCTTGGAGGCTGCCACTAATACCTGAAATATAAAAAAATAGCATAAATTGATTATAAACAATATATGTATATCAACTGCTGTATATTGCATACTTACCCTGTGCAATACGAGCTGACACTGAGGACCAATCCCGGTCCACCGATGATGCCTGCTGATCCTGTGATGCCCTTAGATGACTCTTGGAGGCTGCCACTAATACCTGAAATATAAAAAAATAGCATAAGTTGATTATAAACAATATATATCAACTGCTGTATATTGCATACTTACCCTGTGCAATACGAGCTGCTACTGAGGGCCAATTCCGGTCCACCGATGATGCCTGCTGGTCCTGTGATGCCCTTAGATGACTCTTGGAGGCTGCCACTAATACCTGAAGTATACAAAAATAGCATAAATTGATTATAAACAATATATATCAACTGCTGTATATTGCATACTTACTCTGTGCAATACGAGCTGTCACTGAGGACCAATCCCGGTCCACCGATGATGCCTGCTGGTCCTGTGATGCCCTTAGATGACTCTTGGAGGCTGCCACTAATACCTGAAATATAAAAAAATAGCATAAATTGATTATAAACAATATATATCAACTGCTGTATATTGTATACTTACCCTGTGCAATACGAGCTGCCACTGAGGACCAATACCGGTCCACCGATGATGCCTGCTGGTCCTGTGATGGCCTTGAATGCCGCAAGTATCACATAAAAATGAAAAAAAGAAAACATATATTAATTATAAATAATAAAAAACCAACTGCCGTATATTGTATACTTACTCTGTGCAATACGTACATGAAGACGAGCTGCTACTGAGGGCCAATTCCGGTCCACCGATGATGCCAGCTGGTCCTGTGATGCCCTTAGATGACTCTTGGAGGCTGCCACTAATACCTGAATAATAAAAAAATAGCATAAATTGATTATAAACAATATATATCAACTGCTGTATATTGCATACTTACCCTGTGCAATACGAGCTGCTACTGAGGCCAATTCCGGTCCACCGATGATGCCTGCTGGTCCTGTGATGGCCTTGAATGCCGCAAGTATCACATGAAAATGAAAAAAAGAAAACATATATTAATTATAAATAATATAAACCAACTGCCGTATATTGTATACTTACCCTGTGCAATACGAGCTGCCACTGAGGACCAATCCCGGTCCACCGATGATGCCTGCTGGTCCTGTGATTCCCTTGAATGCCGCAAGTATCACATAAAAATTAAAAAAAAAAACATATATTAATTATAAATAATATAAACCAACTGCCGTATATTGTATACTTACCCTGTGCAATACGTACCTGAAGACGAGCTGCTACTGAGGGCCAATTCCGGTCCACCGATGATGCCTGCTGGTCCTGTGATGCCCTTAGATGACTCTTGGAGGCTGCCACTAATACCTGAAGTATACAAAAATAGCATAAATTGATTATAAACAATATATATCAACTGCTGTATATTGCATACTTACCCTGTGCAATACGAGCTGCTACTGAGGCCAATTCCGGTCCACCGATGATGCCAGCTGGTCCTGTGATGCCCTTAGATGACTCTTGGAGGCTGCCACTAATACCTGAATAATAAAAAAATAGCATAAATTGATTATAAACAATATATATCAACTGCTGTATATTGCATACTTACTCTGTGCAATACGAGCTGTCACTGAGGACCAATCCCGGTCCACCGATGATGCCTGCTGGTCCTGTGATGCCCTTAGATGACTCTTGGAGGCTGCCACTAATACCTGAAATATAAAAAAATAGCATAAATTGATTATAAACAATATATATCAACTGCTGTATATTGCATACTTACCCTGTGCAATACGAGCTGCTACTGAGGCCAATTCCGGTCCACCGATGATGCCTGCTGGTCCTGTGATGCCCTTAGATGACTCTTGGAAGCTGCCACTAATACCTGAAATATAAAAAATAGCATAAATTGATTATAAACAATATATATCAACTGCTGTATATTGCATACTTACCCTGTGCAATACGAGCTGCTACTGAGGCCAATTCCGGTCCACCGATGATGCCTGCTGGTCCTGTGATGCCCTTAGATGACTCTTGGAGGCTGCCACTAATACCTGAAATATACAAAAATAGCATAAATTGATTATAAACAATATATGTCAACTGCTGTATATTGCATACTTACCCTGTGCAATACGTACATGAAGACGAGCTGCTACTGAGGGCCAATTCCAGTCCACCGATGATGCCTGCTGGTCCTGTGATGCCCTTGGATGCCGCAAGTATCACATAAAAATGAAAAGAAGAAAACATATATTAATTATAAATAATATAAACCAACTGCCGTATATTGTATACTTACCCTGTGCAATACGAGCTGCCACTGAGGACCAATCCCGGTCCACCGATGATGCCTGCTGGTCCTGTGATTCCCTTGAATGCCGCAAGTATCACATAAAAATTAAAAAAAAAAACATATTAATTATAAATAATATAAACCAACTGCCGTATATTGTATACTTACCCTGTGCAATACGTACCTGAAGACGAGCTGCTACTGAGGGCCAATTCCGGTCCACCGATGATGCCTGCTGGTCCCGTGATGCCCTTAGATGACTCTTGGAGGCTGCCACTAATACCTGAAGTATACAAAAATAGCATAAATTGATTATAAACGATATATATCAACTGCTGTATATTGCATAATTACCCTGTGCAATACGTACATGAAGACGAGCTGCTACTGAGGGCCAATTCCAGTCCACCGATGATGCCTGCTGGTCCTGTGATGCCCTTGGATGCCGCAAGTATCACATAAAAATGAAAAGAAGAAAACATATATTAATTATAAATAATATAAACCAACTGCCGTATTCTGTATACTTACCCTGTGCAGTACGAGCTGCCACTGAGGACCACTCCCGGTCCACCGATGATGCCTGCTGGTCCTGTGATTCCCTTGAATGCCGCAAGTATCACATAAAAATTAAAAAAAAAAACATATTAATTATAAATAATATAAACCAACTGCCGTATATTGTATACTTACCCTGTGCAATACGTACCTGAAGACGAGCTGCTACTGAGGGCCAATTCCGGTCCACCGATGATGCCTGCTGGTCCTGTGATGCCCTTAGATGACTCTTGGAGGCTGCCACTAATACCTGGAATATAAAAAAAGTAGCATAAATTGATTATAAACAATATATATTAACTGCTGTATATTGCATACTTACCCTGTGCAATACGGACCTGAAGACGAGCTGCTACTGAGGGCCAATTCCGGTCCACCGATGATGCCTGCTGGTCCTGTGATGCCCTTGGATGCCGCAAGTATCACATAAAAATGAAAAAATAAAGAAAACATATATTAATTATAAATAATATAAGCCAACTGCCGTATATTGTATACTTACCCTGTGCAATACGTACCTGAAGACGAGCTGCTACTGAGGGCCAATTCCGGTCCACCGATGATGCCTGCTCGTCCTGTGATGCCCTTAGATGACTCTTGGAGGCTGCCACTAATACCTGAAATATACAAAAATAGCATAAATTGATTATAAACAATATATATCAACTGCTGTATATTGCATACTTACCCTGTGCAATACGGACCTGAAGACGAGCTGCTACTGAGGGCCAATTCCGGTCCACCGATGATGCCTGCTGGTCCTGTGATGCCCTTAGATGACTCTTGGAGGCTGCCACTAATACCTGAAGTATACAAAAATAGCATAAATTGATTATAAACAATATATATCAACTGCTGTATATTGCATACTTACTCTGTGCAATACGAGCTGTCACTGAGGACCAATCCCGGTCCACCGATGATGCCTGCTGGTCCTGTGATGCCCTTAGATGACTCTTGGAGGCTGCCACTAATACCTGAAATATAAAAAAATAGCATAAATTGATTATAAACAATATATATCAACTGCTGTATATTGCATACTTACCCTGTGCAATACGAGCTGCTACTGAGGCCAATTCCGGTCCACCGATGATGCCTGCTGGTCCTGTGATGCCCTTAGATGACTCTTGGAGGCTGCCACTAATACCTGAAATATAAAAAAATAGCATAAATTGATTATAAACAATATATATCAACTGCTGTATATTGCATACTTACCCTGTGCAATACGAGCTGCTACTGAGGCCAATTCCGGTCCACCGATGATGCCTGCTGGTCCTGTGATGCCCTTAGATGACTCTTGGAAGCTGCCACTAATACCTGAAATATAAAAAATAGCATAAATTGATTATAAACAATATATATCAACTGCTGTATATTGCATACTTACCCTGTGCAATACGAGCTGCCACTGAGGACCAATCCCGGTCCACCGATGATGCCTGCTGGTCCTGTGATTCCCTTGAATGCCGCAAGTATCACATAAAAATTAAAAAAAAAACATATTAATTATAAATAATATAAACCAACTGCCGTATATTGTATACTTACCCTGTGCAATACGTACCTGAAGACGAGCTGCTACTGAGGGCCAATTCCGGTCCACCGATGATGCCTGCTGGTCCCGTGATGCCCTTAGATGACTCTTGGAGGCTGCCACTAATACCTGAAGTATACAAAAATAGCATAAATTGATTATAAACGATATATATCAACTGCTGTATATTGCATACTTACCCTGTGCAATACGTACATGAAGACGAGCTGCTACTGAGGGCCAATTCCAGTCCACCGATGATGCCTGCTGGTCCTGTGATGCCCTTGGATGCCGCAAGTATCACATAAAAATGAAAAGAAGAAAACATATATTAATTATAAATAATATAAACCAACTGCCGTATATTGTATACTTACCCTGTGCAGTACGAGCTGCCACTGAGGACCACTCCCGGTCCACCGATGATGCCTGCTGGTCCTGTGATTCCCTTGAATGCCGCAAGTATCACATAAAAATTAAAAAAAAAAACATATTAATTATAAATAATATAAACCAACTGCCGTATATTGTATACTTACCCTGTGCAATACGTACCTGAAGACGAGCTGCTACTGAGGGCCAATTCCGGTCCACCGATGATGCCTGCTGGTCCTGTGATGCCCTTGGATGCCGCAAGTATCACATAAAAATGAAAAAATAAAGAAAACATATATTAATTATAAATAATATAAGCCAACTGCCGTATATTGTATACTTACCCTGTGCAATACGTACCTGAAGACGAGCTGCTACTGAGGGCCAATTCCGGTCCACCGATGATGCCTGCTCGTCCTGTGATGCCCTTAGATGACTCTTGGAGGCTGCCACTAATACCTGAAATATACAAAAATAGCATAAATTGATTATAAACAATATATATCAACTGCTGTATATTGCATACTTACCCTGTGCAATACGGACCTGAAGACGAGCTGCTACTGAGGGCCAATTCCGGTCCACCGATGATGCCTGCTGGTCCTGTGATGCCCTTAGATGACTCTTGGAGGCTGCCACTAATACCTGAAATATAAAAAAATAGCATAAATTGATTATAAACAATATATGTATATCAACTGCTGTACATTGCATACTTACCCTGTGCAATACGAGCTGACACTGAGGACCAATCCCGGTCCACCGATGATGCCTGCTGGTCCTGTGATGCCCTTAGATGACTCTTGGAGGCTGCCACTAATACCTGAAATATAAAAAATAGCAAAAATTGATCATAAACAATATATATCAACTGCTGTATATTGCATACTTACCCTGTGCAATACGAGCTGCTACTGAGGGCCAATTCCGGTCCACCGATGATGACTGCTGGTCCTGTGATGCCCTTGGATGCCGCAAGTATCACATAAAAATGAAAAAAGGAAAACATATATTAATTATAAATAATATAAACCAACTGCCGTATATTGTATACTTACCCTGTGCAATACGTATCTGAGGCCGAGCTGCTACTGAGGGCCAATTCCGGTCCACCGATTATGCCTGCTGGTCCTGTGATGCCCTTAGATGACTCTTGGAGGCTGCCACTAATACCTGAAATATATAAAAAAAGCATAAATTGATTATAAACAATATATATCAACTGCTGTATATTGCATACTTACCCTGTGCAATACGAGCTGCCACTGAGGACCAATCCCGGTCCACCGATGATGCCTGCTGGTCCTGTGATGCCCTTAGATGACTCTTGGAGGCTGCCACTGATACCTGAAATATAAAAAAATAGCATAAATTGATTATAAACAATATATATCAACTGCTGTATATTGCATACTTACCCTGTGCAATACGAGCTGCTACTGAGGGCCAATTCCGGTCCACCGATGATGACTGCTGGTCCTGTGATGCCCTTGGATGCCGCAAGTATCACATAAAAATGAAAAAAGGAAAACATATATTAATTATAAATAATATAAACCAACTGCCGTATATTGTATACTTACCCTGTGCAATACGTATCTGAGGCCGAGCTGCTACTGAGGGCCAATTCCGGTCCACCGATGATGCCTGCTGGTCCTGTGATGCCCTTAGACGACTCTTGGAGTCTGCCACTAATACCTGAAATATAAAAAAATAGCATAAATTGATTATAAACAATATATATCAACTGCTGTATATTGCATACTTACCCTATGCAATACGAGCTGCCACTGAGGACCAATTCCGGTCCACCGATTATGCCTGCTGGTCCTGTGATGCCCTTAGATGACTCTTGGAGGCTGCCACTAATACCTGAAATATAAAAAATAGCAAAAATTGATCATAAACAATATATATCAACTGCTGTATATTGCATACTTACCCTGTGCAATACGAGCTGCTACTGAGGGCCAATTCCGGTCCACCGATGATGACTGCTGGTCCTGTGATGCCCTTGGATGCCGCAAGTATCACATAAAAATGAAAAAAGGAAAACATATATTAATTATAAATAATATAAACCAACTGCCGTATATTGTATACTTACCCTGTGCAATACGTATCTGAGGCCGAGCTGCTACTGAGGGCCAATTCCGGTCCACCGATGATGCCTGCTGGTCCTGTGATGCCCTTAGACGACTCTTGGAGTCTGCCACTAATACCTGAAATATAAAAAAATAGCATAAATTGATTATAAACAATATATATCAACTGCTGTATATTGCATACTTACCCTATGCAATACGAGCTGCCACTGAGGACCAATTCCGGTCCACCGATTATGCCTGCTGGTCCTGTGATGCCCTTAGATGACTCTTGGAGGCTGCCACTAATACCTGAAATATATAAAAAAAGCATAAATTGATTATAAACAATATATATCAACTGCTGTATATTGCATACTTACCCTGTGCAATACGAGCTGCCACTGAGGACCAATCCCGGTCCACCGATGATGCCTGCTGGTCCTGTGATGCCCGTAGATGACTCTTGGAGGCTGCCACTGATACCTGAAATATAAAAAAATAGCATAAATTGATTATAAACAATATATGTATATCAACTGCTGTATATTGCATACTTATCCTGTGCAATACGAGCTGCCACTGAGGACCAATCCCGGTCCACCGATGATGCCTGCTGTTCCTGTGATGCCCTTAGATGACTCTTGGAGGCTGCCACTAATACCTGAAATATAAAAAAAATAGCATAAATTGATTTTAAACAATATATGTATATCAACTGCTGTATATTGCATACTTACCCTGTGCAATACGAGCTGCCACTGAGGACCAATCCCGGTCCACCGATGATGCCTGCTGGTCCTGTAATGCCCTTGGATGCCGCAAGTATCACATAAAAATAAAAAAAAAACATATATTAATTATAAATAATATATACCAACTGCCGTATATTGAATACTTACCCTGTGCAATACGTACCTGAAGACGAGCTGCTACTGAGGGCCAATTCCGGTCCACCGATGATGCCTGCTGGTCCTGTGATGCCCTTAGATGACTCTTGGAGGCTGCCACTAATACCTGAAGTATACAAAAATAGCATAAAATGATTATAAACAATATATATCAACTACTGTATATTGCATACTTACCCTGTGCAATACGAGCTGCCACTGAGGACCAATTCCGGTCCACCGATTATGCCTGCTGGTCCTGTGATGCCCTTAGATGACTCTTGGAGGCTGCCACTAATACCTGAAATATATAAAAAAAGCATAAATTGATTATAAACAATATATATCAACTGCTGTATATTGCATACTTACCCTGGGCAATACGAGCTGCCACTGAGGACCAATCCCGGTCCACCGATGATGCCTGCTGGTCCTGTGATGCCCCTGGATGCCACAAGTATCACATAAAAATAAAAATAATAATAACATATATTCATTATATATAATATAAACCAACTGCCGTATATTGTATACTTACCCAGTGCAATACGTACCTGAAGACGAGCTGCTACTGAGGGCCAATTCCGGTCCACCGATGATGCCTGCTGGTCCTGTGATGCCCTTAGATGACTCTTGGAGGCTGCCACTAATACCTGAAATATACAAAAATAGCATAAGTTGATTATAAACAATATATATCAACTGCTGTATATTGCATACTTACCCTGTGCAATACGTACCTGAAGACGAGCTGCTACTGAGGGCCAATTCCGGTCCACCGATGATGCCAGCTGGTCCTGTGATGCCCTTGGATGACTCTTGGAGGCTGCCACTAATACCTGAAATATACAAAAATAGCATAAGTTGATTATAAACAATATATATCAACTGCTGTATATTGCATACTTACCCTGTGCAATACGTACCTGAAGACGAGCTGCTACTGAGGGCCAATTCCGGTCCACCGATGATGCCAGCTGGTCCTGTGATGCCCTTGGATGACTCTTGGAGGCTGCCACTAATACCTGAAATATAAAAAAATAGCATAAATTGATTATAAACAATATATATCAACTGCTGTATATTGCATACTTACCCTGTGCAATACGAGCTGCCACTGAGGACCAATCCCGGTCCACCGATGATGCCTGCTGGTGCTGTGATGCCCTTAGATGACTCTTGGAGGCTGCCACTAATACCTGAAATATAAAAAAAAATAGCATAAATTGATTATAAACAATATATATCAACTGCTGTATATTGCATACTTACCCTGTGCAATACGAGCTGCCACTGAGGACCAATCCCGGTCCACCGATGATGCCTGCTGGTCCTGTGATGCCCTTGGATGACTCTTGGAGGCTGCCACTAATACCTGAAATATAAAAAAAATAGCATAAATTGATTTTAAACAATATATGTATATCAACTGCTGTATATTGCATACTTACCCTGTGCAATACGAGCTGCCACTGAGGACCAATCCCGGTCCACCGATGATGCCTGCTGGTCCTGTGATGCCCTTGGATGCCGCAAGTATCACATAAAAATGAAAATAAAAATAACATATAGTAATTATAAACAATATAAACCAACTGCCGTATATTGTATACTTACCCAGTGCAATACGTACCTGAAGACGAGCTGCTACTGAGGGCCAATTCCGGTCCACCGATGATGCCTGCTGGTCCTGTGATGCCCTTAGATGACTCTTGGAGGCTGCCATTAATACCTGAAATATACAAAAATAGCATAAGTTGATTATAAACAATATATATCAACTGCTGTATATTGCATACTTACCCTGTGCAATACGTACCTGAAGACGAGCTGCTACTGAGGGCCAATTCCGGTCCACCGATGATGCCAGCTGGTCCTGTGATGCCCTTGGATGACTCTTGGAGGCTGCCACTAATACCTGAAATATACAAAAATAGCATAAGTTGATTATAAACAATATATATCAACTGCTGTATATTGTATACTTACCCTGTGCAATACGTACCTGAAGACGAGCTGCTACTGAGGGCCAATTCCGGTCCACCGATGATGCCAGCTGGTCCTGTGATGCCCTTGGATGACTCTTGGAGGCTGCCACTAATACCTGAAATATAAAAAAATAGCATAAATTGATTATAAACAATATATATCAACTGCTGTATATTGCATACTTACCCTGTGCAATACGAGCTGCCACTGAGGACCAATCCCGGTCCACCGATGATGCCTGCTGGTGCTGTGATGCCCTTAGATGACTCTTGGAGGCTGCCACTAATACCTGAAATATAAAAAAAAATAGCATAAATTGATTATAAACAATATATATCAACTGCTGTATATTGCATACTTACCCTGTGCAATACGAGCTGCCACTGAGGACCAATCCCGGTCCACCGATGATGCCTGCTGGTCCTGTGATGCCCTTAGATGACTCTTGGAGGCTGCCTCTAATACCTGAAATATAAAAAAAATAGCATAAATTGATTTTAAACAATATATGTATATCAACTGCTGTATATTGCATACTTACCCTGTGCAATACGAGCTGCCACTGAGGACCAATCCCGGTCCACCGATGATGCCTGCTGGTCCTGTGATGCCCTTGGATTCCGCAAGTATCACATAAAAATGAAAAAAGGAAAACATATATTAATTATAAATAATATAAACCAACTGCCGTATATTGTATACTTACCCTGTGCAATACGTATCTGAGGCCGAGCTGCTACTGAGGGCCAATTCCGGTCCACCGATGATGCCTGCTGGTCCTGTGATGCCCTTAGACGACTCTTGGAGTCTGCCACTAATACCTGAAATATAAAAAAATAGCATAAATTGATTATAAACAATATATATCAACTGCTGTATATTGCATACTTACCCTATGCAATACGAGCTGCCACTGAGGACCAATTCCGGTCCACCGATTATGCCTGCTGGTCCTGTGATGCCCTTAGATGACTCTTGGAGGCTGCCACTAATACCTGAAATATATAAAAAAAGCATAAATTGATTATAAACAATATATATCAACTGCTGTATATTGCATACTTACCCTGTGCAATACGAGCTGCCACTGAGGACCAATCCCGGTCCACCGATGATGCCTGCTGGTCCTGTGATGCCCTTAGATGACTCTTGGAGGCTGCCACTGATACCTGAAATATAAAAAAATAGCATAAATTGATTATAAACAATATATGTATATCAACTGCTGTATATTGCATACTTATCCTGTGCAATACGAGCTGCCACTGAGGACCAATCCCGGTCCACCGATGATGCCTGCTGTTCCTGTGATGCCCTTAGATGACTCTTGGAGGCTGCCACTAATACCTGAAATATAAAAAAAATAGCATAAATTGATTTTAAACAATATATGTATATCAACTGCTGTATATTGCATACTTACCCTGTGCAATACGAGCTGCCACTGAGGACCAATCCCGGTCCACCGATGATGCCTGCTGGTCCTGTAATGCCTTGGATGCCGCAAGTATCACATAAAAATAAAAAAAACATATATTAATTATAAATAATATATACCAACTGCCGTATATTGAATACTTACCCTGTGCAATACGTACCTGAAGACGAGCTGCTACTGAGGGCCAATTCCGGTCCACCGATGATGCCTGCTGGTCCTGTGATGCCCTTAGATGACTCTTGGAGGCTGCCACTAATACCTGAAGTATACAAAAATAGCATAAAATGATTATAAACAATATATATCAACTACTGTATATTGCATACTTACCCTGTGCAATACGAGCTGCCACTGAGGACCAATTCCGGTCCACCGATTATGCCTGCTGGTCCTGTGATGCCCTTAGATGACTCTTGGAGGCTGCCACTAATACCTGAAATATATAAAAAAAGCATAAATTGATTATAAACAATATATATCAACTGCTGTATATTGCATACTTACCCTGGGCAATACGAGCTGCCACTGAGGACCAATCCCGGTCCACCGATGATGCCTGCTGGTCCTGTGATGCCCCTGGATGCCACAAGTATCACATAAAAATAAAAATAATAATAACATATATTCATTATAAATAATATAAACCAACTGCCGTATATTGTATACTTACCCAGTGCAATACGTACCTGAAGACGAGCTGCTACTGAGGGCCAATTCCGGTCCACCGATGATGCCTGCTGGTCCTGTGATGCCCTTAGATGACTCTTGGAGGCTGCCACTAATACCTGAAATATACAAAAATAGCATAAGTTGATTATAAACAATATATATCAACTGCTGTATATTGCATACTTACCCTGTGCAATACGTACCTGAAGACGAGCTGCTACTGAGGGCCAATTCCGGTCCACCGATGATGCCAGCTGGTCCTGTGATGCCCTTGGATGACTCTTGGAGGCTGCCACTAATACCTGAAATATACAAAAATAGCATAAGTTGATTATAAACAATATATATCAACTGCTGTATATTGCATACTTACCCTGTGCAATACGTACCTGAAGACGAGCTGCTACTGAGGGCCAATTCCGGTCCACCGATGATGCCAGCTGGTCCTGTGATGCCCTTGGATGACTCTTGGAGGCTGCCACTAATACCTGAAATATAAAAAAATAGCATAAATTGATTATAAACAATATATATCAACTGCTGTATATTGCATACTTACCCTGTGCAATACGAGCTGCCACTGAGGACCAATCCCGGTCCACCGATGATGCCTGCTGGTGCTGTGATGCCCTTAGATGACTCTTGGAGGCTGCCACTAATACCTGAAATATAAAAAAAATAGCATAAATTGATTATAAACAATATATATCAACTGCTGTATATTGCATACTTACCCTGTGCAATACGAGCTGCCACTGAGGACCAATCCCGGTCCACCGATGATGCCTGCTGGTCCTGTGATGCCCTTGGATGACTCTTGGAGGCTGCCACTAATACCTGAAATATAAAAAAAATAGCATAAATTGATTTTAAACAATATATGTATATCAACTGCTGTATATTGCATACTTACCCTGTGCAATACGAGCTGCCACTGAGGACCAATCCCGGTCCACCGATGATGCCTGCTGGTCCTGTGATGCCCTTGGATGCCGCAAGTATCACATAAAAATGAAAATAAAAATAACATATAGTAATTATAAACAATATAAACCAACTGCCGTATATTGTATACTTACCCAGTGCAATACGTACCTGAAGACGAGCTGCTACTGAGGGCCAATTCCGGTCCACCGATGATGCCTGCTGGTCCTGTGATGCCCTTAGATGACTCTTGGAGGCTGCCACTAATACCTGAAATATACAAAAATAGCATAAGTTGATTATAAACAATATATATCAACTGCTGTATATTGCATACTTACCCTGTGCAATACGTACCTGAAGACGAGCTGCTACTGAGGGCCAATTCCGGTCCACCGATGATGCCAGCTGGTCCTGTGATGCCCTTGGATGACTCTTGGAGGCTGCCACTAATACCTGAAATATACAAAAATAGCATAAGTTGATTATAAACAATATATATCAACTGCTGTATATTGTATACTTACCCTGTGCAATACGTACCTGAAGACGAGCTGCTACTGAGGGCCAATTCCGGTCCACCGATGATGCCAGCTGGTCCTGTGATGCCCTTGGATGACTCTTGGAGGCTGCCACTAATACCTGAAATATAAAAAAATAGCATAAATTGATTATAAACAATATATATCAACTGCTGTATATTGCATACTTACCCTGTGCAATACGAGCTGCCACTGAGGACCAATCCCGGTCCACCGATGATGCCTGCTGGTGCTGTGATGCCCTTAGATGACTCTTGGAGGCTGCCACTAATACCTGAAATATAAAAAAATAGCATAAATTGATTATAAACAATATATATCAACTGCTGTATATTGCATACTTACCCTGTGCAATACGAGCTGCCACTGAGGACCAATCCCGGTCCACCGATGATGCCTGCTGGTCCTGTGATGCCCTTAGATGACTCTTGGAGGCTGCCACTAATACCTGATATATAAAAAAAATAGCATAAATTGATTTTAAACAATATATGTATATCAACTGCTGTATATTGCATACTTACCCTGTGCAATACGAGCTGCCACTGAGGACCAATCCCGGTCCACCGATGATGCCTGCTGGTCCTGTGATGCCCTTGGATTCCGCAAGTATCACATAAAAATGAAAAAAAAAAACATATATTAATTATAAATAATATAAACCAACTGCCGTATATTGTATACTTACCCTGTGCAATACGTACCTGAAGCCATGCTGCTACTGAGGGCCAATTCCGGTCCACCGATGATGCCTGCTGGTCCTGTGATGCCCTTAGATGACTCTTGGAGGCTGCCACTAATACCTGAAATATAAAAAAATAGCATAAATTGATTATAAACAATATATATCAACTGCTGTATATTGCATACTTACCCTGTGCAATACGAGCTGCCACTGAGGACCAATCCCGGTCCACCGATGATGCCTGCTGGTCCTGTGATGCCTTTAGATGACTCTTGGAGGCTGCCACTAATACCTGAAATATATAAAAAAAAAGTATAAATTGATTATAAACCATATACGAGCTGCCACTGAGGACCAATCCCGGTCCACCGATGATGCCTGCTGGTCCTGTGATGCCCTTAGATGACTCTTGGAGGCTGCCACTAATACCTGAAATATAAAAAAAATAGCATAAATTGATTATAAACAATATATGTATATCAACTGCTGTATATTGCATACTTACCCTGTGCAATACGAGCTGACACTGAGGACCAATCCCGGTCCACCGATGATGGCTGCTGGTCCTGTGATGCCCTTAGATGACTCTTGGAATCTGCCACTAATACCTGAAATATAAAAAAATAGCATAAATTGATTATAAACAATATATATCAACTGCTGTATATTGCATACTTACCCTGTGCAATACGAGCTGCCACTGAGGACCAATTCCGGTCCACCGATTATGCCTGCTGGTCCTGTGATGCCCATAGATAACTCTTGGAGGCTGCTACTAATACCTGAAATATATATAAAAAAAAGCATAAATTGAGTATAAACAATATACGAGCTGCCACTGAGGACCAATCCCGGTCCACCGATGATGCCTGCTGGTCCTGTGATGCCCTTGGATGCCACAAGTATCACATGAAAATAAAAATAAAAATAACATATAATAATTATAAATAATATAAACCAACTGCCGTATATTGTATACTTACCCAGTGCAATACGTACCTGAAGACGAGCTGCTACTGAGGGCCAATTCCGGTCCACCGATGATGCCTGCTGGTCCTGTGATGCCCTTAGATGACTCTTGGAGGCTGCCACTAATACCTGAAATATAAAAAAAATAGCATAAATTGATTATAAACAATATATGTATATCAACTGCTGTATATTGTATACTTACCCTGTGCAATACGAGCTGCCACTGAGGACCAATCCCGGTCCACCGATGATGCCTGCTGGTCCTGTGATGCCCTTAGATGACTCTTAGAGGCTGCCACTAATACCTGAAATATAAAAAAAATAGCATAAATTGATTATAAACAATATATGTATATCAACTGCTGTATATTGCATACTTACCCTGTGCAATACGAGCTGACACTGAGGACCAATCCCGGTCCACCGATGATGGCTGCTGGTCCTGTGATGCCCTTAGATGACTCTTGGAATCTGCCACTAATACCTGAAATATAAAAAAATAGCATAAATTGATTATAAACAATATATATCAACTGCTGTATATTGCATACTTACCCTGTGCAATACGTACCTGAAGACGAGCTGCTACTGAGGGCCAATTCCGGTCCACCGATGATGCCAGCTGGTCCTGTGATGCCTTTAGATGACTCTTGGAGGCTGCCACTAATACCTGAAGTATACAAAAATAGCATAAATTGATTATAAACAATATATATCAACTGCTGTATATTGCATACTTACTCTGTGCAATACGAGCTGTCACTGAGGACCGATCCCGGTTCACCGATGATGCCTGCTGGTCCTGTGATGCCCTTAGATGACTCTTGGAGGCTGCCACTAATACCTGAAATATACAAAAATAGCATAAATTGATTATAAACAATATATATCAACTGCCGTATATTGTATACTTACCCTGTGCAATACGTACCTGAATTCGAGCTGCTACTGAGGGCCAATTCCGGTCCACCGATGATGCCTGCTGGTCCTGTGATGCCCTTAGATGACTCTTGGAGGCTGCCACTAATACCTGAAGTATACAAAAATAGCATAAATTGATTATAAACAATATATATCAACTGCTGTATATTGCATACTTACTCTGTGCAATACGAGCTGTCACTGAGGACCAATCCCGGTCCACCGATGATGCCTGCTGGTCCTGTGATGCCCTTAGATGACTCTTGGAGGCTGCCACTAATACCTGAAATATAAAAAAAATAGAATAAATTGATTATAAACAATATATATCAACTGCTGTATATTGTATACTTACCCTGTGCAATACGAGCTGCCACTGAGGACCAATCCCGGTCCACCGATGATGTCTGCTGGTCCTGTGATGGCCTTGAATGCCGCAAGTATCACATAAAAATGAAAAAAAGAAAACATATATTAATTATAAATAATAAAAAACCAACTGCCGTATATTGTATACTTACTCTGTGCAATACGTACCTGAAGACGAGCTGCTACTGAGGGCCAATCCCGGTCCACCGATGATGCCTGCTGGTCCTGTGATGCCCTTAGATGACTCTTGGAGGCTGCCACTAATACCTGAAGTATACAAAAATAGCATAAATTGATTATAAACAATATATATCAACTGCTGTATATTGCATACTTACCCTGTGCAATACGAGCTGACACTGAGGACCAATCCCGGTCCACCGATGATGCCTGCTGGTCCTGTGATGCCTTTGGATGACTCTTGGAGGCTGCCACTAATACCTGAAATATAAAAAAATAGCATAAGTTGATTATAAACAATATATATCAACTGCTGTATATTGTATACTTACCCTGTGCAATACGAGCTGCCACTGAGGACCAATCCCGGTCCACCGATGATGCCTGCTGGTCCTGTGATGCCCTTAGATGACTCTTGGAGGCTGCCACTAATACCTGAAATATAAAAAAAATAGCATAAATTGATTATAAACAATATATGTATATCAACTGCTGTATATTGCATACTTACCCTGTGCAATACGAGCTGACACTGAGGACCAATCCCGGTCCACCGATGATGCTTACTGGTCCTGTGATGCTCTTAGATGATTCTTGGAGGCTGCCACTAATACCTTAAATATAAAAAAATAGCATAAATTAATTATAAATAATATAAACCAACTGCCGTATATTGTATACTTACCCTGTGCAATACGTACCTGAAGACGAGCTGCTACTGAGGGCCAATTCCGGTCCACCGATGATGCCTGCTGGTTCTGTGATGCCCTTAGATGACTCTTGGAGGCTGCCACTAATACCTGAAGTATACAAAAATAGCATAAATTGATTATAAACAATATATATCAACTGCTGTATATTGCATACTTACTCTGTGCAATACGAGCTGTCACTGAGGACCAATCCCGGTCCACCGATGATGCCTGCTGGTCCTGTGATGCCCTTAGATGACTCTTGGAGGCTGCCACTAATACCTGAAATATAAAAAAAATAGAATAAATTGATTATAAACAATATATATCAACTGCTGTATATTGTATACTAACCCTGTGCAATACGAGCTGCCACTGAGGACCAATCCCGGTCCACCGATGATGCCTGCTGGTCCTGTGATGGCCTTGAATGCCGCAAGTATCACATAAAAATGAAAAAAAGAAAACATATATTAATTATAAATAATAAAAAACCAACTGCCGTATATTGTATACTTACTCTGTGCAATACGTACCTGAAGACGAGCTGCTACTGAGGGCCAATCCCGGTCCACCGATGATGCCTGCTGGTCCTGTGATGCCCTTAGATGACTCTTGGAGGCTGCCACTAATACCTGAAGTATACAAAAATAGCATAAATTGATTATAAACAATATATATCAACTGCTGTATATTGCATACTTACCCTGTGCAATACGAGCTGACACTGAGGACCAATCCCGGTCCACCGATGATGCCTGCTGGTCCTGTGATGCCCTTGGATGCCACAAGTATCACATAAAAATAAAAATAAAAATAACATATATTAATTATAAATAATATAAACCAACTGCCGTATATTGTATACTTACCCAGTGCAATACGTACCTGAAGACGAGCTGCTACTGAGGGCCAATTCCGGTCCACCGATGATGCCTGCTGGTCCTGTGATGCCCTTAGATGACTATTGGAGGCTGCCACTCATACCTGAAATATACAAAAATAGCATAAGTTGATTATAAACAATATATATCAACTGCTGTATATTGCATACTTACCCTGTGCAATACGAGCTGCCACTGAGGACCAATCCCGGTCCACCGATGATGCCTGCTGGTCCTGTGATGCCCTTAGATGACTCTTGGAGGCTGCCACTAATACCTGAAATATAAAAAAAATAGCATAAGTTGATTATAAACAATATATATCAACTGCTGTATATTGCATACTTACCCTGTGCAATACGTACCTGAAGACGAGCTGCTACTGAGGGCCAATTCCGGTCCACCGATGATGCCAGCTGGTCCTGTGATGCCCTTGGATGACTCTTGGAGGCTGCCACTAATACCTGAAATATACAAAAATAGCATAAGTTGATTATAAACAATATATATCAACTGCTGTATATTGCATACTTACCCTGTGCAATACGTACCTGAAAACGAGCTGCTACTCAGGGCCAATTCCGGTCCACCGATGATGCCAGCTGGTCCTGTGATGCCCTTGGATGACTCTTGGAGGCTGCCACTAATACCTGAAATATAAAAAAATAGCATAAATTGATTATAAACAATATATATCAACTGCTGTATATTGCATACTTACCCTGTGCAATACGAGCTGCCACTGAGGACCAATCCCGGTCCACCGATGATGCCTGCTGGTGCTGTGATGCCCTTAGATGACTCTTGGAGGCTGCCACTAATACCTGAAATATAAAAAAAAATAGCATAAATTGATTATAAACAATATATATCAACTGCTGTATATTGCATACTTACCCTGTGCAATACGAGCTGCCACTGAGGACCAATCCCGGTCCACCGATGATGCCTGCTGGTCCTGTGATGCCCTTGGATTCCGCAAGTATCACATAAAAATGAAAAAAAAAAAACATATATTAATTATAAACAATATAAACCAACTGCCGTATATTGTATACTTACCCTGTGCAATACGTACCTGAAGCCAAGCTGCTACTGAGGGCCAATTCCGGTCCACCGATGATGCCTGCTGGTCCTGTGATGCCCTTAGATGACTCTTGGAGGCTGCCACTAATACCTGAAATATAAAAAAATAGCATAAATTGATTATAAACAATATATATCAACTGCTGTATATTGCATACTTACCCTGTGCAATACGAGCTGCCACTGAGGACCAATCCCGGTCCACCGATGATGCCTGCTGGTCCTGTGATGCCTTTAGATGACTCTTGGAGGCTGCCACTAATACCTGAAATATATAAAAAAAAGTATAAATTGATTATAAACAATATACGAGCTGCCACTGAGGACCAATCCCGGTCCACCGATGATGCCTGCTGGTCCTGTGATGCCCTTAGATGACTCTTGGAGGCTGCCACTAATACCTGAAATATAAAAAAAATAGCATAAATTGATTATAAACAATATATGTATATCAACTGCTGTACTTACCCTGTGCAATACGAGCTGACACTGAGGACCAATCCCGGTCCACCGATTATGGCTGCTGGTCCTGTGATGCCCTTAGATGACTCTTGGAATCTGCCACTAATACCTGAAATATAAAAAAATAGCATAAATTGATTATAAACAATATATATCAACTGCTGTATATTGCATACTTACCCTGTGCAATACGAGCTGCCACTGAGGACCAATTCCGGTCCACCGATTATGCCTGCTGGTCCTGTGATGCCCTTAGATAACTCTTGGAGGCTGCTACTAATACCTGAAATATATAAAAAAAAAAGCATAAATTGAGTATAAACAATATACGAGCTGCCACTGAGGACCAATCCCGGTCCACCGATGATGCCTGCTGGTCCTGTGATGCCCTTGGATGCCACAAGTATCACATAAAAATAAAAATAAAAATAACATATATTAATTATAAATAATATAAACCAACTGCCGTATATTGTATACTTACCCAGTGCAATACGTACCTGAAGACGAGCTGCTACTGAGGGCCAATTCCGGTCCACCGATGATGCCTGCTGGTCCTGTGATGCCCTTAGATGACTCTTGGAGGCTGCCACTCATACCTGAAATATACAAAAATAGCATAAGTTGATTATAAACAATATATATCAACTGCTGTATATTGTATACTTACCCTGTGCAATACGAGCTGCCACTGAGGACCAATCCCGGTCCACCGATGATGCCTGCTGGTCCTGTGATGCCCTTAGATGACTCTTGGAGGCTGCCACTAATACCTGAAATATAAAAAAAATAGCATAAATTGATTATAAACAATATATGTATATCAACTGCTGTATATTGCATACTTACCCTGTGCAATACGAGCTGACACTGAGGACCAATCCCGGTCCACCGATGATGGCTGCTGGTCCTGTGATGCCCTTAGATGACTCTTGGAATCTGCCACTAATACCTGAAATATAAAAAAATAGCATAAATTGATTATAAACAATATATATCAACTGCTGTATATTGCATACTTACCCTGTGCAATACGTACCTGAAGACGAGCTGCTACTGAGGGCCAATTCCGGTCCACCGATGATGCCAGCTGGTCCTGTGATGCCTTTAGATGACTCTTGGAGGCTGCCACTAATACTTGTAATATAAAAAAATAGCATAAATTGATTATAGACAATATATATCAACTGCTGTATATTGCATGCTTACCCTGTGCAATACGAGCTGGCACTGAGGACCAATACCGGTCCACCGATGATGCCTGCTGGTCCTGTGATGCCCTTAGATGACTCTTGGAGGCTGCCACTAATACCTGAAGTATACAAAAATAGCATAAATTGATTATAAACAATATATATCAACTGCTGTATATTGCATACTTACTCTGTGCAATACGAGCTGTCACTGAGGACCAATCCCGGTCCACCGATGATGCCTGCTGGTCCTGTGATGCCCTTAGATGACTCTTGGAGGCTGCCACTAATACCTGAAATATACAAAAATAGCATAAATTGATTATAAACAATATATATCAACTGCCGTATATTGTATACTTACCCTGTGCAATACGTACCTGAAGACGAGCTGCTACTGAGGGCCAATTCCGGTCCACCGATGATGCCTGCTGGTCCTGTGATGCCCTTAGATGACTCTTGGAGGCTGCCACTAATACCTGAAATATAAAAAAAATAGCATAAATTGATTATAAACAATATATGTATATCAACTGCTGTATATTGCATACTTACTCTGTGCAATACGAGCTGTCACTGAGGACCAATCCCGGTCCACCGATGATGCCTGCTGGTCCTGTGATGCCCTTAGATGACTCTTGGAGGCTGCCACTAATACCTGAAATATACAAAAATAGCATAAATTGATTATAAACAATATATATCAACAGCCGTATATTGTATACTTACCCTGTGCAATACGTACCTGAAGACGAGCTGCTACTGAGGGCCAATTCCGGTCCACCGATGATGCCTGCTGGTCCTGTGATGCCCTTAGATGACTCTAGGAGGCTGCCACTAATACCTGAAATAGAAAAAATAGCATAAATTGATTATAAACAATATATATCAACTGCTGTATATTGCTTACTTACCCTGTGCAATACGAGCTGACATTGAGGACCAATCCCGGTCCACCGATGATGCCTGCTGGTCCTGTGATGCTCTTAGATGATTCTTGGAGGCTGCCACTAATACCTTAAATATAAAAAAATAGCATAAATTAATTATAAATAATATAAACCAACTGCCGTATATTGTTTACTTACCCTGTGCAATACGTACCTGAAGACGAGCTGCTACTGAGGGCCAATTCCGGTCCACCGATGATGCCTGCTGGTCCTGTGATGCCCTTAGATGACTCTTGGAGGCTGCCACTAATACCTGAAGTATACAAAAATAGCATAAATTGATTATAAACAATATATATCAACTGCTGTATATTGCATACTTACTCTGTGCAATACGAGCTGCCACTGAGGACCAATCCCGGTCCACCGATGATGCCTGCTGGTCCTGTGATGCCCTTAGATGACTCTTGGAGGCTGCCACTAATACCTGAAATATAAAAAAAATAGCATAAATTGATTATAAACAATATATGTATATCAACTGCTGTATATTGCATACTTACCCTGTGCAATACGAGCTGACACTGAGGACCAATCCCGGTCCACCGATGATGCCTACTGGTCCTGTGATGCTCTTAGATGATTCTTGGAGGCTGCCACTAATACCTTAAATATAAACAAGTAAGAGTGCTCTAGTCGAGACTGCTCGACTAAGAGATACCCTGAACCCTGCGAAGATGCGATATTCAAATCATTTTACGCTTCTTTTATATATACATATATACAAACAACACATACACACACACACATGCACACGCACGCACAAGCACTTTCTCTGCTACTGCGCAGTTAACGCAGCGACTGCGCGCGGGCAGCGCTTGGGCTGCAGTATGGACTATATGTTGGAAACTTATTTGTTGAATAGGTTTGCTTCTAGATGGACTTTCGTGATCAAACTTTTACAGCGTAATAATAACATTCATATGTATGTATTTGCCAAAGCACAAGTCTCTAGTATTTGAAATACGTTTTTTTCAAATTTGGTGGAAAGGGGGCGTGGTATCCAAAATCCAAAAATTGCAAAATGTTTGTATTCATTACACGGATACACACAGTAAATCTGAAATCTATAGCTCTAACGGTATTCAAAAACGAAGAAAAGTTATCGATTTTTATCGATAATAAGGAAATGGCATGAGTTATCGAAAAAAAATGATAAACTCGTACTGCGTAGGATATACACGAGTATACATTTCAAATTTCAGATCTCTAGCTTTTGTGGTTTGCGAGATCACTGCGTTCACACGGACGGACGGACGGACGGACGGACGGACGGACGGACAGACGGACATGGCTATATCGACTCAGTTTGTCGAGCTGATCAAGAATATATATACTTTATGGGGTCTGCCATGTCTCCTTCTGCCTGTTACATACATTTTCACAAAAACATTATACCCTGATTTCCCATTTTCAATGGGTTCAGGGTATAAAAAATAGCATAAATTAATTATAAATAATATAAACCAACTGCCGTATATTGTATACTTACCCTGTGCAATACGTACCTGAAGACGAGCTGCTACTGAGGGCCAATTCCGGTCCACCGATGATGCCTGCTGGTCCTGTGATGCCCTTAGATGACTCTTGGAGGCTGCCACTAATACCTGAAGTATACAAAAATAGCATAAATTGATTATAAACAATATATATCAACTGCTGTATATTGCATACTTACTCTGTGCAATACGAGCTGTCACTGAGGACCAATCCCGGTCCACCGATGATGCCTGCTGGTCCTGTGATGCCCTTAGATGACTCTTGGAGGCTGCCACTAATACCTGAAATATAAAAAAAATAGAATAAATTGATTATAAACAATATATATCAACTGCTGTATATTGTATACTTACCCTGTGCAATACGAGCTGCCACTGAGGACCAATCCCGGTCCACCGATGATGCCTGCTGGTCCTGTGATGGCCTTGAATGCCGCAAGTATCACATAAAAATGAAACAAGTAAGAGTGCTCTGGTCGAGACTGCTCGACTAAGAGATACCCTGAACCCTGTGAAGATGCGATATTCAAATCATTTTACGCTTCTTTTATATATATGTATGCACATATAACAACACATACACACACACGCACATGCACACGCACGCACAAGCACTTTCTCTGCTACTGCGCAGTTTACGCAGCGACTGCGCGCGGGCAGCGCTTGGGCTGCAGTATGGGCTATATTTTGGAAACTTATTTGTTGAATAGGTTTGCTTCTAGATATACTTTCGTAATCAAACTTTTACAACGTAATAATGACATTCATATGTATGTATTTGCCAAAGCACAAGTCTCTAGTATTTGAAATACGTTTTTTTCAAATTTGGGGGGAAGGGGGCGTGATATCCAAAATCCAAAAATTGCAAAATGTGTGTATTCATTACATGGATACATACAGTAAATCTGAAATCTATAGCTATAACGGTATTCAAAAACGAAGAAAAGTTATCGATTTTTATCGATAATAAGGAAATGGGATGAGTTATCGAAAAAAAAAGATAAACTCGTACTGCGTAGGATATACACGAGTATACATTTCAAATTTCAGATCTCTAGCTTTTGTGGTTTGCGAGATCACTGCGTTCACACGGACGGACGGACGGACGGACGGACGGACGGACGGACGGACGGACGGACGGACGGACGGACGGACGGACGGACGGACGGACAGACGGACATGGCTATATCGATTCAGTTTGTCGAGCTGATCAAGAATATATATACTTTATGGGGTCTGCCATGTCTCCTTCTGCCTGTTACATACATTTTCACAAAAACATTATACCCTGATTTCCCATTTTCAATGGGTTCAGGGTATAAAAAAGAAAACATATATTAATTATAAATAATAAAAAACCAACTGCCGTATATTGTATACTTACTCTGTGCAATACGTACCTGAAGACGAGCTGCTACTGAGGGCCAATCCCGGTCCACCGATGATGCCTGCTGGTCCTGTGATGCCCTTAGATGACTCTTGGAGGCTGCCACTAATACCTGAAGTATACAAAAATAGCATAAATTGATTATAAACAATATATATCAACTGCTGTATATTGCATACTTACCCTGTGCAATACGAGCTGACACTGAGGACCAATCCCGGTCCACCGATGATGCCTGCTGGTCCTGTGATGCCCTTGGATGCCACAAGTATCACATAAAAATAAAAATAAAAATAACATATATTAATTATAAATAATATAAACCAACTGCCGTATATTGTATACTTACCCAGTGCAATACGTACCTGAAGACGAGCTGCTACTGAGGGCCAATTCCGGTCCACCGATGATGCCTGCTGGTCCTGTGATGCCCTTAGATGACTCTTGGAGGCTGCCACTCATACCTGAAATATACAAAAATAGCATAAGTTGATTATAAACAATATATATCAACTGCTGTATATTGCATACTTACCCTGTGCAATACGAGCTGCCACTGAGGACCAATCCCGGTCCACCGATGATGCCTGCTGGTCCTGTGATGCCCTTAGATGACTCTTGGAGGCTGCCACTAATACCTGAAATATAAAAAAAATAGCATAAGTTGATTATAAACAATATATATCAACTGCTGTATATTGCATACTTACCCTGTGCAATACGTACCTGAAGACGAGCTGCTACTGAGGGCCAATTCCGGTCCACCGATGATGCCAGCTGGTCCTGTGATGCCCTTGGATGACTCTTGGAGGCTGCCACTAATACCTGAAATATACAAAAATAGCATAAGTTGATTATAAACAATATATATCAACTGCTGTATATTGCATACTTACCCTGTGCAATACGTACCTGAAAACGAGCTGCTACTGAGGGCCAATTCCGGTCCACCGATGATGCCAGCTGGTCCTGTGATGCCCTTGGATGACTCTTGGAGGCTGCCACTAATACCTGAAATATAAAAAAATAGCATAAATTGATTATAAACAATATATATCAACTGCTGTATATTGCATACTTACCCTGTGCAATACGAGCTGCCACTGAGGACCAATCCCGGTCCACCGATGATGCCTGCTGGTGCTGTGATGCCCTTAGATGACTCTTGGAGGCTGCCACTAATACCTGAAATATAAAAAATAGCATAAATTGATTATAAACAATATATATTAACTGCTGTATATTGCATACTTACCCTGTGCAATACGAGCTGCCACTGAGGACCAATCCCGGTCCACCGATGATGCCTGCTGGTCCTGTGATGCCCTTGGATTCCGCAAGTATCACATAAAAATGAAAAAAAAAACATATATTAATTATAAACAATATAAACCAACTGCCGTATATTGTATACTTACCCTGTGCAATACGTACCTGAAGCCAAGCTGCTACTGAGGGCCAATTCCGGTCCACCGATGATGCCTGCTGGTCCTGTGATGCCCTTAGATGACTCTTGGAGGCTGCCACTAATACCTGAAATATAAAAAAATAGCATAAATTGATTATAAACAATATATATCAACTGCTGTATATTGCATACTTACCCTGTGCAATACGAGCTGCCACTGAGGACCAATCCCGGTCCACCGATGATGCCTGCTGGTCCTGTGATGCCTTTAGATGACTCTTGGAGGCTGCCACTAATACCTGAAATATATAAAAAAAAAGTATAAATTGATTATAAACAATATACGAGCTGCCACTGAGGACCAATCCCGGTCCACCGATGATGCCTGCTGGTCCTGTGATGCCCTTAGATGACTCTTGGAGGCTGCCACTAATACCTGAAATATAAAAAAAATAGCATAAATTGATTATAAACAATATATGTATATCAACTGCTGTACTTACCCTGTGCAATACGAGCTGACACTGAGGACCAATCCCGGTTCACCGATGATGGCTGCTGGTCCTGTGATGCCCTAAGATGACTCTTGGAATCTGCCACTAATACCTGTGATGCCCTTAGATGACTCTTGGAGGCTGCCACTAATACCTGAAGTATACAAAAATAGCATAAATTGATTATAAACAATATATATCAACTGCTGTATATTGCATACCCACTCTGTGCATTACGAGCTGTCACTGAGGACCAATCCCGGTCCACCGATGATGCCTGCTGGTCCTGTGATGCCCTTAGATGACTCTTGGAGGCTGCCACTAATACCTGAAATATAAAAAAAATAGAATAAATTAATTATAAACAATATATATCAACTGCTGTATATTGTATACTTACCCTGTGCAATACGAGCTGCCACTGAGGACCAATCCCGGTCCACCGATGATGCCTGCTGGTCCTGTGATGGCCTTGAATGCCGCAAGTATCACATAAATATGAAAAAAAGAAAACATATATTAATTATAAATAATAAAAAACCAACTGCCGTATATTGTATACTTACTCTGTGCAATACGTACCTGAAGACGAGCTGCTACTGAGGGCCAATCCCGGTCCACCGATGATGCCTGCTGGTCCTGTGATGCCCTTAGATGACTCTTGGAGGCTGCCACTAATACCTGAAATATAAAAAATAGCATAAATTGATTATAAACAATATATATTAACTGCTGTATATTGCATACTTACCCTGTGCAATACGAGCTGCCACTGAGGACCAATCCCGGTCCACCGATGATGCCTGCTGGTCCTGTGATGCCCTTGGATTCCGCAAGTATCACATAAAAATGAAAAAAAAAACATATATTAATTATAAACAATATAAACCAACTGCCGTATATTGTATACTTACCCTGTGCAATACGTACCTGAAGCCAAGCTGCTACTGAGGGCCAATTCCGGTCCACCGATGATGCCTGCTGGTCCTGTGATGCCCTTAGATGACTCTTGGAGGCTGCCACTAATACCTGAAATATAAAAAAATAGCATAAATTGATTATAAACAATATATATCAACTGCTGTATATTGCATACTTACCCTGTGCAATACGAGCTGCCACTGAGGACCAATCCCGGTCCACCGATGATGCCTGCTGGTCCTGTGATGCCTTTAGA
This sequence comes from Drosophila leonis, assembly GCA_035045365.1. Classification (NCBI taxonomy): domain Eukaryota; kingdom Metazoa; phylum Arthropoda; class Insecta; order Diptera; family Drosophilidae; genus Drosophila; species Drosophila leonis. The sequence continues at coordinate 41,458 of JAWNPC010000891.1, forward strand.
TGACTCTTGGAGGCTGCCACTAATACCTGAAATATATAAAAAAAAGTATAAATTGATTATAAACAATATACGAGCTGCCACTGAGGACCAATCCCGGTCCACCGATGATGCCTGCTGGTCCTGTGATGCCCTTAGATGACTCTTGGAGGCTGCCACTAATACCTGAAATATAAAAAAAATAGCATAAATTGATTATAAACAATATATGTATATCAACTGCTGTACTTACCCTGTGCAATACGAGCTGACACTGAGGACCAATCCCGGTTCACCGATGATGGCTGCTGGTCCTGTGATGCCCTAAGATGACTCTTGGAATCTGCCACTAATACCTGAAATATAAAAAAATAGCATAAATTGATTATAAACAATATATATCAACTGCTGTATATTGCATACTTACCCTGTGCAATACGAGCTGCCACTGAGGACCAATTCCGGTCCACCGATTATGCCTGCTGGTCCTGTGATGCCCTTGGATGCCACAAGTATCACATAAAAATAAAAATAAAAATAACATATATTAATTATAAATAATATAAACCAACTGCCGTATATTGTATACTTACCCAGTGCAATACGTACCTGAAGA
>JAWNPC010000892.1:0-10473 GCA_035045365.1 Drosophila leonis
TAAAGTAGGCAACACACAACACCTTCAGACATGAAGTAAATTGATTTACAATTCACAACTGGTTTTAGATATAACCCAATGGAGTACTGGATATTTACCCTCTGTAAGTTATCGCTTCTCGGCCTTATGGCTAAGATCAAAGTGTAGTATCTGTTCTTATCAGCTTAACATCTGATAGTTTCTCCATTGGAGAACAACAAATGTTAAACTGATTTTTGGAATCAGACGGAGTGCTAGGGGCTTGCTCCACCTCTGTCACGGGTTGGCCCGGTATTGCAGTACCGCCGGGACTTCGGCCCAACTGAGTAATACATCAAATACTTGTTGGTAATCTCTTGTAGAGAAGTATTGAAGCAGCCCTCGCTGTTGGCATTCAAATCGTTTGGCGATTTCCTTTGTTTTCTTCCGTATTTTGGGCGTGAAACGCAATTCTAAGTCGCAGAGAACGACGTAATGCAAATGCTAGGGGGAGCAGCATATGTCTATAACTAATCTAATTGGTGCTCTTTCTAATAAAACCACTTATCCTGAAGCGGATAAAAAAAGTCTACGCAGTCGTTGGGATTCTCATCGTCATTAACAACATTATGACGTATAACTCTTTCACTTCTGCTGAAATTATAATAATGATTTAGTAGACCAACTGTAAAAATGTCAGTCGAATTCGCGGGCAAAGCTGTTGTTCCTTTTGAAGCTGTTGTTTAGACTTCTGCATTCTTACCCGGTTTTCGGGAAGCGCTGTATTGATGTATGCATCATCATTACTGGTTTCTGACATACGAAGTCACATACAACAGTGTACGGTTCCCTGAGCGGATATCTCAGTGCGAGAAATAAATTTATGGCCAATATGTTGCAGCTTTTGCTTAATTGAGCAATTGTTGCGTGATCTTTATTCAACAGCAATTTCGAAATTCCCCGTTGTGATTTATTTATATAATTAATTATGTAGCTGCAACATGCATAGGGATCTAATATAAATTGAATGTCAATATTAGTCCGTTGCAAGGAAAGTAAAGTATATGCATTTACTTTAATCGCATTAAAACTGCGTTTTAGAAAATTCTTAGGTTTTTTCAACTCAAATGTAATTGCAATCAAGTATTCCTCGTAACTGAGGTTATTATTATCATGAGATAAGAAATTGTGGAATGAATTTAATGATGGCAATGTTTCACGATCATGATCATGATGATTAGAAGAGTTGAGATCACTTTCCGACAATGGGAAAAGAATTTCTGTTTGTGGCATTGGCGGGTAATGAATACCAAAGCGGCATATGCAAGTTCCCCTTATGTCTCGCATACATGAATGCTCGTGTTTATGTTTTTGGTATTCAATTAAATTGCTTTTATTTATTTTATTTTTCTGTGTGGCTGAGGTAGGTAAAAATGCTTTATGCACCGTCAGTCAGGTCGTCACTCTGGCTGGTGTGTCGGACTGCAATACTGCTTACCGACTAAAAAACCTCCTCTTCTCGGGCTGCCTCCCACCTTGGAACCAGGAGCTATCCCGCATTAACCTTCAAGGTGGAGCCCTTGTATATGCTCTAGCTGAGCACTGCCATCTGTGTTCCTGCGTCCAGGTCCCACTTTTTCCGCCGGAGAACCTTTTCGGCGAAGTCACAGACTCTTTTCCAGGCATCTATGCTGTTGCACATTTGCTGTACTATAGTCTCTACTTTAACTTCACCGACAGTTTCTGCCAATTCGGTTCTTTCTTCTGACCACTTTTCGCAGTTAAAGAAAGTGTGTTCTGCGTCGTCCATTGCATTGTCGCAGTAAATGCAGCTGGATTCGGCAGTTTTCCCCATCTTATTTAGGTACTTTCAAAAGTACTTTCGTAACCCCATCCCACCAAATTGCTTATATTAGCATCTGTCACACCATTAGTGATAAATTGATTAATAAAGTCTATTACGGGTGGAATGGATCTCTGTCTACTCTCGTCATCAACAAGTTCAGTTTTAGGGGCACCTTTAAGCCAAAACATGCCATGAACATGAGGAGAACCTCTTTGTTGAAATTCAACACGCCAATAATATTTGATAACTGGATGACTACCGAAAAGTCCTCCATCTTTCTTCATCAATTGGCATTTTTCTCAAGTTTTATTTTCTTTGGTTGATTCGTATCTAAAAACTCTTCGCCGAATACCAAACATGAATTTCAAGAGTTCTTAGATACGAATTTTTAATTTTGGAGTCATCCACTGCGTCTTTTTGCATTTCATAAATTACCAAGATCGTGCTTTTGACGGTTTCTAAAACATGATTTTTTTTCATCTGTCAAAAACATAATTCTTTCAATGGAGGACTTAAAAATAATCCAACCAAATGAACTGAAGTTGGCTGAAAACGCTTCTCTTAAGAATTCAAGGTTTTCTCTTTTACTTGGATCGTACATTTCAACTGTGCAATGCTTTTTTAGTTTTTCGTACCACAAAGTTCTTTTTCAGATGATAAGTTCAGAACAATCTGTAAATGGTTTTAGAAATGTAATTAGACTTTCTATTTAAGTGAAGTCAATATTAGTTATGCGTTTTAGCTCATTTTTCGAGAAGAGTAAAGTTTTTATTTCTTGCTGGACCTCAAAAATGCTTTCAATCATAATAAAGATTGTATTCCAACGCGTTTTTATGTCTTGCTTTAGCGATTTGCTTAGTTTATGATTAAGTTCCAAATGCTTAAAATATTTAACAAGATTTTTCAAATTCTTTATCAAGGATTTAATTTCTTAATCCAAAAAAGTGTACTGTACCTATCATGCCCCTCATTGGGAGCCAAATACATTATGTAATGTACACATTAGATGTGCATGATGGACATGTATGACAATGACGAATCTCGTCATACTTCCGGCCGAGATTAATAGCTGAAAGGGATCTTCTTGTTCCGCAGCTCATTCGGGAGGTTGGGGGGGTTCTTAGCTATCTCTCGCCCTAGGTACATAAAATTATTAATTAAGATCCCACAAAAAAACTATTGGAGGAGTGATCCTCCGAAACGTGGTCACTGAAAACCAAGACAACAAAAAAAAAACAAACACTGGTCAACATCGATCTATAAACCAAAAGAGCGAGGCCTGAGGTGTTATTCGACACTCGCGTTCTTTACCCTACCCTACCATGATTTTTCTAGACATTTTTTTTTGTTTTTGGAAAAATCCCAACAACAAAACTTCCTACCCCACTATGTCAACACCTCCCGAATATTAGCACAACATTGTTGTTTTCATATGACTTTAAGGACAAATAATTGCAATATGTAATTTCATCTTCATTATAAACTAGTTTATTTAGATATTAAAATTTTAGGTTTTGATCTAGTCTAAACAATGACATTACTTAAACTACTATATAAAAATTTTAATTACGGGGTTTACTTAAAATATGGGGGATATCGGTTATCCGGGGTTTGTAAAAGGGAGGATTAACATAAGCATATATTTTTACAACGATGGGTAATCTATAGTTAGCTGGATGTTTTTGCGGTACATACTATGAATTGAAGAAAAATTTTTTTTTTTTGGTTTATGGTAGGTATTTATTCATTTAATACGGTGATCTTAGTTAGTGATATGTTAAGTTCAATATTTATTTATTTATTACTTTGGGTAGGTAAGTATTTACTTTGGATGTAAATGTTATTTTTTTTTTGTTTTTTTTTTATAGTTAATATATAGATATATATATATACCTATATATATATAAATTTCATTCATATTATTATTATTATTATTATTATTATTTTTTTTTCTGTTTTTAAATTGTTTTATTAGGCTCAATAATTTTAATACTTCAATAAAAAATAAAAAAAAGGGAATAGCAATATTTAAATCAATGGGAGGGGAAAAGAATTAAAAACAGGAAATTTTGATTTATTTTACTTCATGTTAACAAATATTTGGTTTTCTTCGTGTCTTTAGAGGGGGGCGGGAATAAAGGGGGAAATCAAGCACTTACATTTTTTTCCAGCGGTGAAAGGCCTTTCCTCGTGGTTGGTGTTCAGGTTCAATTGAAACAGGAGGGTTAACTTATAGGAACAAGTTTTTTTTTGAATATTGCCATATAGGAATTGAAATTCAACTTTTCATGATTTATTGAATTTTTAATTTTAAAATTTTTTTTTTTTTTTTAATTATTTATTTATTATTATTTTTTTAAAACTTATTTTATTTATTTAGTAATTATTTATTTATTATTATTTCATATTATTTTTTTTTTATATTTCTTTTTTTTATATATTTTTTTTTTTTATTTTTAAATTATAAATTTTTTCATTAAAATTTTTCTCAGTGTACTGCACGGCCGACGCAAGTGAACATGCCAGCTTAAAAGTTTTTAACCTCTCTGACGGAAAAATTTTTTTTTTGGTTGGTTCTTTAATGTGATGTTAATTGCCGACGACAATTACATGATCAGTGATTACTTTTCCTTTTCGTTTTTTTTTTCTTTGTTTCTGTTATCACTAACTTTAAAGTTGATTTATTATTTATTATGTTGTTTCACGGGTCACTGCACGGTTGGATGAATTAATCTGGCTGCTGTTGAAGCGGGGTATCCCACGTCGTGCAAATTGCAGGAAGGTTGTCTAATTGTTCCTTCAACTGGATTGTTGGGGAAGGCAGACAAATCCGAGAAGATTTAGAGGGCCCCGAAGAAATTTTTGGTGCCCGCATCACGTGCTGGCTTTTGTCTTTGGTTAGACTGAAAATTTTGCACAGCCTGATACGGGCAAGTGAGACTCTTGCCAGAACTCTCTTTAGGGGTAACAACACCCAAAACTCCAAACACGTGTGCAATAGCACATACAAATATTTTTGTCAATAATTAAATTCGGCAGGTCGATCGGCAGACAAGAAAGAGAATTTTTTTCCGCTCCGCAGCTTCTTTTATATTAGTGGGAAAAAAAGCTTGATTGCCCAGAAGTTGGCTGCGCTGTTACTAAGCGGATAGCTGATTAAGTTTCGCACGATCTAGTGCACTTATCCGCCGCTACGTGCAATGCAGCGAAGCTTTTACCGAAGTAGGTCAAAGCTTACTCCGTGCAGTAAGCTGCTCAGCAAGCTTCAGACAAGCTTAATCTCTAATTAACGCTATGCGTGCGCAGCTTAGCTTACACTGCTTATCGCATGAGCTTTTTATGCGGGCAATTATTATGTTGCCCAGCTGCGACCATTACAAAAGCTAAGTCGTGATAAAAAAAAGCTAAAAACCAAGCTATTATTATTTTTACAAACTTAATAAAATCATTCATCACATCTAAGAAAGCAAAAAGTATGAACGTAAAATAAAGTAAAATATAAATAAACAAAAAATTTAAGATTCCAATTATGTCGTCAAACCCTTCCTCCTAGTGATAATATTATTTTTCATTCAAAGTTTTCAAAATGTTGTTCGGCAGCATATAATTAAAACAACACTTGATGTATCGACGCAATCCATATCCATATCCATATTTAGTTCTTCAATTTTGACTTTAAAAAATTACCTGATTCTTAAATGGGGTAGTGTTTTTTTTGTTTTGGTTTTGGGTTTTGTTTGGTGGGTTTGGGGGGTTAAATTTTTTGTGTTTTTTTTTGTTTTTTTTTTTTTTGTTTTTTAGTGTGTTTGGGAGTTAAAATGATGGATCGGTCAAGTCTTTCCTCAACCAGCCTTTAAACTCTGAACTCTGTAGCCAGACATCTCGAATTTATAGTTTATAAATTTCTTTTGGCTTTGTTTCCTCGCAAAATATTGCTGAGTAATTAGCGATGATAGTTTATGATAGATGATTTAAGGACCTGTCTATAATCAAAATAGAGAGCACACGTCACTGGGTCTGTTCTAACAGGCATTTCTTTTTAAAATAAATAATAGTTCTGTCCACCTAATCTCTGCTACAGACAATGTAATAAAAAAGGTTGGCAAATCAAATTGTCTTATCATTGCCATTACCTTTTTCTTTTCACATTCCCAATGACCTGGAGAGGACCGAATTCCTTTAAAAACACGACAACCTTCATCGTGAAGCATCAAATTGCTCATTTGATCATCATTTAGAGCATTAGCTGCTGTAATGCAGCAAGGAGCAGTATGCTTACGCAGACAAATAGAAGTGTTGCTTCTAATATAAAACATTTCTAATTTCTTATAAGAATAAAATATTTTATCGGTTCTACAACCTCCACTATCAAAGCCAATTCTACCTACGTCTCGCTTGTTCTTGTTTTATTCTAAGACTCGATCGTCTTTGTGAATGTTCTATTGTGTTTTGTTGCTGTTCAACTCTGCTACCTTCAGAATTTTCTCTGCCTGTTGCCCTACGTAAAGTGTTCACTGTCTGCTCTTGTTGTCTGAGGTCTCAGTTTGTCCGTCTTCTAGCGTCCTCTACTGTGTTTTGTGGCTGTTCAACTTTCCTAACTTTAGCATTTTCTCTGCGTGTTGCCCTACGAACAGTATCAGCTGATTGTTCGAGCTGCCTTAGTTTTGTGTTAGTCCTTCTCACGTGCTCTATCGTATTTTGTCGCTGCTCTTTACGCATAATTTCAACATTTCTTCTACTATTAGCCCTGCGCAAAGTATCTTCAACTTCAACTACCTAAGTTAATTTGTCTCTCCGCGTGTTCTATAGAATTTTGATGCTGCTCTATACTTCGAATATGAGGATCTAGTCTACGAAGAATTCTATGTGATGTATCTAATGTCTGTTCCTGTTCCCCAACTTCTGACAACTTGCTCTAATACTCTAGATTCTAAATGTTCCCTACGAATTCTCTGAGATTCGGCCTTAATATTTAACTCTCTCACTAAATACTCGTCATTGCGTTTTTGGACTGGTGCCTGTAGCTTGCGCAACCGCTTGTAAGTTGAACAGCCTTTGTAGTTTGCTGGGTGCTGTAACTCGCAGTGTACACACGTAGGTGCTTGGTCCTTTTCCCTTGTGCAGTCTTTGGAGACATGATTTCCAGCGCATCTGACACATCTGGGAGTTTTGTGGCAGTAACGCTGTGTGTGTCCGAATTCTTGACAGCGGTGACATTGCGTCAGGTCGTTAAATTTTCTAGGCAGCTCGACTGTGCAACGTTGCCTGCAGATAACACGTAGGTCCAAGATTTGTTTATTGTTTGGAGCCTGTGCCACGTCAACAAAAAATATATTGAGTGGTGTTTTATCGATACGGCTTAGCGGGTTGTGGATATTTTTGACATTGTGGCCTTTTAATTCCAGCTCATCTTTTATTTGCTCGACTTCAGTACTGGAGTGAAGTCCTTTGAAGCAAACTCTGTATGGCTTGTCTTCCTTAAGCTGGTAGCAGTGAAACTGTAGTCCCAGCTTTGTGAAATGGCTAATGACTGCACGGTAGTCATCACTGCATTGAGTTAATACTCCAATATCGTTCCGCCTTGGCTTGATAACGTAAGAATTAGCTTTGATAGCTCTATCAACTATCTTCTGAAATAGTGCCACAGATTTGATGTTTGGACACCAAATGGGCGGCGGTCGAGGCTTTGGTTGTTCAACAGGCTGGTCAATCAAGATTGAAGCTGCTGGCGTTTGAATCACTTTCGTCGTCTTCGAGCATTGCGAATCGATTTTGTGACGCAGCTGCAGCTTTGCTGGTGCTTGGTTGATTGACAAAATACTTCTTTTTAATGGCTTGAGGGGAACTCTGCTGTTTGCGCTTAATATTTTTGTTGTTGCTGATACCTTGCACAGCTGCTATCGATGGTATTTGTGTTTACAGGCGTAAGTAACGCTTGCCTATTTGCCATGACAGTGTTAAACCGAGCTTCGATATCTGCCCTTAACTTTTCAGCGTCAGCGGGGTTGTTGATCTTTGACGTCATCGCGATCGTAGCTGGAGTGTGCACTTGAGCGCAGGTGCACTCGCACCAACCAACAAAATATCGTAACTTACAATTGCAATTTCTCTTAATTTACACGAAAGCAAGCGGAGTTTTATGATTTTAGGTAAATTTTGGAAATAATAAATTTATATTTCAGGACACAGTGCTCGTAGCTCCTCCGATTGAGCAGCGTCTTGATTTGATATTTAAAAGTATTTAAAAATATCTTAACTGGTATCAATAATTGATATTCAAAATAACTATGGAATACGCACGTGAAATATTAATCGTATAATATTAATCTATTAATAAATTTGCATATCGCATGTAAGCAATTAAATTTGGTTTGCACGATATATATGTATATGTATATGTATTTGAATATATGTACGAACATACGTATGTAATTATGTAGAGTATTAAGTTTGAAAAATGTATGGACATGAATATTTGAATACATACACCTATATGCATATGTACATATGTGCATTGCATGTCATTGATATTTATATATATGTACATATGTCGGAGACGAGTTTATTTCTTGTGGCTGATCTGCCATGATAATTCACCAATCTGAGCGCGAAGCGAATTCCAACTTACGCATGCCGCTGTCTGAACTCAACTGCTCGACCTTCTCAATCACGCATCGATCTATGCTTCTGTTTCTTTGCAAACGCAAGTTGGACTACACTCAGAGACGGCGCGGCGCCGCCGTCGCCTCGCTCATACGGTACTATGTCGCCAGTGATGTTCTGTGTCGTCATTCTTAGAATTTCCAAACTCTGTGTTTGAAGTAATAATTTCACAATATGTCAAACCTATTGCATAGCAACGACTTGCAAGCATACGCACAGTGGTCAAGCTACATACCTACAGTTTGTCCATTAATTGTTTGCAAAGTAAAAAAAGTCATGCAAGTTCAACTTTAACATCATATTTTATTAGGAAAGGAACTTTTTTTCATATTTTTTTATACAGTATTTTTTTTTTTTGTATTCTTAAACAAAATCAATAACAAAAATTATGAGAATAGCGAAAAAAACATATAAAACAAGTAAGAAAACTCTAGTCGAGAGTACTCGACTAGAAACTACCCAAACAATAAAAAAACCACATTTAATAACTTTAAATAATAATCAAATTTGAAAATATTTCAAAATATTAATAAAAAATCTAACTTTATTTACAAACATTTTTAAATATTTATACTAAAGTTCCCTATCTTGAATACTTCATCATATTCATATTCATATTCATGTTAATGTTCATATTCATAACATATTCACTAGATAGATTTGAAAACGCCCAATCAATGTGCGAATCAGAATTGGTTGTAGGCGTTTTCAAATCTGATAAGCTTCTAAAGCTTCTGCTAACTAGCTCGTTATATAAAGTCCTAGCCGATTCAAATTTGCTCAAACACAAATTAAAATCTCCTAAAATAAGGCAATTTTCTATCAAAAACGGGTATTGCAGAAATAGCTCCTAAAATTCTGAATTCAACAATCGGACTGGATAAGACGGACTTTTGTAAACAATTATGAAGCTTAACGATTTATATTTAAAGCGACATATTCTGACAATCCGTTTATTTCCCTAACGCTCAAGCAGCTTGTAATATTATTTAAAATTGTGTCCCTAACATAAATGATGATTCCCCTCTTAGCTCGTGTTGCATTAGGTATTACCTCGCAATCCATACGGACAACAATACTAAATCCTGGAATATTTACATTTTCGTTTGCGTATGTAGACACTTCAACGAAACGTAGAACGGACGACTGGAGCATTAATCTATCAGATCGAATGACTTCAATATGACAATTAATGCTCTGAGTATTATGAAAAAAAAATATCTAAGGCGGAACTGTCAACTAAGTGATCATAATGTAATCGAAGTAGTTTTTCAGTGCGCAATCGGACTATCTGGGTTTCGACCTTATCATCATTTTTGGGAGGCTTAGAAGGAACAAAATCTCCTATAATAAACAACCCCGAAGCAGTTGTTGCCCTATAACAAGCTACGTGTGGACCACCACTTTGCTATACGTAGCTCCCTGGCTTTTGTGAATAGTTATACCTTCTGCAGGTACAACTGGAAACTGCCTACGGTCACTGGAAACTTGCTCATTTTTCCTATATTGGAAATTTCTAATAATTTTTTGAATGGGGGTCCATGAAAATTCTGTACGATGCGTACACTTTGAGCGAGCAAGTACTCCAACACTATCCTCAGGAAATTGCATCCATAAAACATTTCGAGCGTTGGATGCATAAAAATCAATTTGCATCAAAATTCTCGTTGCCCCATTAACTGACCCATCCTCTGTATCTACATTGACCGTAATCATATATTTGGCAGTTGTTTTTAAAAGGAGGGACTTACAAAGTCCCTGTGCTTCGGACGACCTAAAGCTACTCACGGCTTCTAAAATTCTGTCCCTATTTGCTGAACTTAAATGGGAAGCTTTAATAAAATCTTCAGCAACGGAAGTAAATGGATCTGTTGCAATAGCGCTAAGCTTCATATTGTTATAATTATCTGTTGCCTCATTTGTGAAGCAGACAAATTGCATCATCGGGAACATCCGATGGCTGACAAATGCGAACGAAACATAGAACGGAAGCTGTGAATTGGGAA
>JAWNPC010000893.1:0-13228 GCA_035045365.1 Drosophila leonis
CAATTTATGCTTTTTTTTATTTCAGGTATTAGTGGTAGTTTCCAAGAGTCATCTAAAGGCATCACAGGACCAGCAGGCATCATCGGTGGACCGGAATTGGCCCTCAGTAGCAGCTCGTCTTCAGATACGTATTGCACAGGGTAAGTATACAATATACAGCAGTTGATATATATTGTTTATAATCAATTTATGCTATTTTTTTATATTTCAGGTATTAGTGGCAGCCTCCAAGAGTCATCTAAGGGCATAACAGGACCAGCAGGCATCATCGGTGGACCGGAATTGGCCCTCAGTAGCAGCTCGTCTTCAGGTACGTATTGCACCAGGTGCGCGAAATAAGTAACTGGGACAGTACGTTGAAAAAGATAATAACTGAACCGATCAAGATTTTTCAAAAAAGTCAATTGGTGTTTAAGCTTCATAAATTAAATAACTTTTGAAAATATTATAAAAAAATTAAACAAAATATTTTCAAACGAAATAAGTAACTGGGACAGAATACTTTGCTTTCATTTGTGGATAGATAACCACGTGCTATTTGAACTTTTAATAAGCATTTTTGTTTAAAGTATTAAAATAAATAATATTAAGTGAGTTTTAATTTTGAATTAATTCTAAATGACTTTTTGTACAAAGATATGTCGAGTTTCGCCCGATTAACTGATGAAGAGCGTGGCAGAATTGTGGCTCTGCGTAATAAGGGGATGTAAATTTTCAAAATAGCAGACAATGGCAACAGAAATAAGAATACTGTAAAAAATTTACTCAAAGCCCCTGAAAATTATGGGATAAACCACCGTTTTGGTCGCATTCCATGGGTTGACAACCGGGTCTAAAGACGAATCAAAAATCTAGCGGTCAAAGAATGTATCAGAACATCTCAAATACGGAGTAATTTGTCTCTGCGGACATCCACGAGACGTATGCAACAAATTTTGAAGAGCTCAGAAAATGTTTCATACGAAAAAAAACTACTGAAACCATAGCTACTGCCAAGGCACAAAGCTGCTAGATTACAGTTTGCCAACAGATACAAATTTTGGGACACTGAGTCCCAAAATATTTTGTGATGAGAAAAAGTTCAATTTAGATGTGCGAACACTAAAAAAAGTCCATGTGTCAGAAATTTTTACGAAGGGTCTTTAATGTGTCCAGAAATTTTCACGGACGGTCCTTAATGATATAGGCAGTGTTCGGATATAATGTAAAGACTTCAATTTGTTTTATAATGCATAGAATGAATGCACAAAACTATGTTGAACTGTTAAAGTCTGTTTTATTGCTATTTGGAGAGGATCATTACTGTGAGGATTAGACTTTACAGCAGGATAGTGCGCCCATCCGCACAGCAAAGTTCACGAAGGCTTATCTTAAAGGCTCAGAAATGCCTGTTTTAGAGTGGCCACCACGCAGTCCGGACTTAAATCCGATAGAAAATCTGTGGGGCATCTTGACTCAATGGGTTTATACCAAGGGGAAGCAATTAGGAAATTTAATTTAATTAAAAAATGCCATTGTCCAAGAATGGGAAAAATTGGACATCCAAATGCTCCAAAACCCGATTAATTCAATGCCAGCGCGAAAAATTAAAGTGTTAAAAAACAAAGGGAGCTCTATTTAAAATTAGTTTTGGCTTTTAAGCATTTTGTATTGATTTTTGTTTACTTTTTACAGTTTTAAGATACAAATCATCGGTGGACCGAAATTGGCCCTCAGTAGCAGCTCGTCTTCAGGTACGTATTGCACAGGGTAAGTATGCAATATACAGCAGTTGATATATATTGTTTATAATCAATTTATGCTATTTCTTTATATATCAAGTATTAGTGGCAGCCTCCAAGAGTCATCTAAGGATGCCCAGGACCAGCAGGCATCATCGGTGGACCGGAATTGGTCCTCAGTGTCAGCTCGTCTTCAGGTACGTATTGCACAGGGTAAGTATACAATATACGGCAGTTGGTTTATATTATTTATAATTAATATGTTTTTTTTTTCATTCTTATGTGATACTTGCGGCATTCAAGGGAATCACAGGACCAGCAGGCATCATCGGTGGACCGGGATTGGTCCTCAGTGGCAGCTCGTCTTCAGGTACGTATTGCACAGGGTAAGTATGCAATATACAGCAGTTGATATATATTGTTTATAATCAATTTATGCTATTTTTTTATATATTTCAGGTATTAGTGGCAGACTCCAAGAGTCGTCTAAGGGCATCACAGGACCAGCAGGCATCATCGGTGGACTGGAATTGGCCCTCAGTAGCAGCTCGGCCTCAGATACGTATTGCACAGGGTAAGTATGCAATATACAGCAGTTGATCTATATTTTTTATAATCAATTTATGCTATTTCTTTATATATCAAGTATTAGTGGCAGCCTCCAAGAGTCATCTAAGGGCATCACAGGACCAGCAGGCATCATCGGTGGACCGGAATCGGCCCTCAGTAGCAGCTCGTCTTCAGGTACGTATTGCACAGGGTAAGTATGCAATATACAGCAGTTGATATATATTGTTTATAATCAATTTATGCTACTTTTTTATATTTCAAGTATTAGTGGCAGCCTCCAAGAGTCATCTAAGGGCATCACAGGACCAGCAGGCATCATCGGTGGACCGGAATTGGTCCTCAGTGTCAGCTCGTATTGCACTGGGTAAGTATGCAATATACAGCAGTTGATATATATTGTTTATAATCAATTTATTCTTTTTTTTTTATTTCAGGTATTAGTGGCAGTTTCCAGGAGTCATTTAAGGGCATAACAGGACCAGCAGGCATCATCGGTGGACCGGAATTGGCCCTCAGTAGCAGCTCGTCTTCAGGTACGTATTGCACAGGGTAAGTATGCAATCTACAGCAGTTGATATTTATTGTTTATAATCAATTTATGCTTTTTTTTATATTTCAAGTATTAGTGGCAGCCTCCAAGAGTCATCTAAGGGCATCACAGGACCAGCAGGCATCATCGGTGGACCGGAATTGGCCCTCAGTAGCAGCTCGTCTTCAGGTACGTATTGCACAGGGTAAGTTTACAATATACGGCAGTTGGTTTATATTATTTATAATTAATATATGTTTTCTTTTTTTCATTTTTATGTGATACTTGCGGCATTCAAGGCCATCACAGGACCAGCAGGCATCATCGGTGGACCGGGATTGGTCCTCAGTGGCAGCTCGTATTGCACAGGGTAAGTATACAATATACAGCAGTTGATATATATTGTTTATAATCAATTTATGCTATTTTTTTATATTTCAGGTATTAGTGGCAGCCTCCAAGAGTCATCTAAGGGCATCACAGGACCAGCAGGCATCATCGGTGGACCGGGATTGGTCCTCAGTGACTGCTCGTATTGCACAGAGTAAGTATGCAATATACAGCAGTTGATATATATTGTTTATAATCAATTTATGCTATTTTTGTATACTTCAGGTATTAGTGGCAGCCTCCAAGAGTCATCTAAGGGCATCACAGGACCAGCAGGCATCATCGGTGGACCGGAATTGGCCCTCAGTGTCAGCTCGTATTGCACAGGGTTAGTATGCAATATACAGCAGTTGATATACATATATTGTTTATAATCAATTTATGCTATTTTTTTATATTTCAAGTATAAGTGGCAGCCTCCAAGAGTCATCTAAGGGCATCACAGGACCAGCAGGCATCATCGGTGGACCGGGATTGGTCCTCAGTGGCAGCTCGTATTGCACAGGGTAAGTATACAATATACAGCAGTTGATATACATATATTGTTTATATTCAATTTATGCTATTTTTTTATATTTCAGGTATAAGTGGCAGCCTCCAAGAGTCATCTAAGGGCATCACAGGACCAGCAGGCATCATCGGTGGACCGGGATTGGTCCTCAGTGGCAGCTCGTATTGCACAGGGTAAGTATGCAATATACAGCAGTTGATATATATTGTTTATAATCAACTTATGCTATTTTTTTTTATTTCAGGTATTAGTGGCAGCCTCCAAGAGTCATCTAAGGGCATCACAGGACCAGCAGGCATCATCGGTGGACCGGAATTGGCCCTCAGTAGCAGCTCGTCTTCAGGTCCGTACTGCACAGGGTAAGTATGCAATATACAGCAGTTGATCTATATTGTTTATAATCAATTTATGCTATTTTTTTATATTTCAGGTATTAGTGGCAGCCTCCAAGAGTCATCTAAGATCATCACAGGACCAGCAGGCATCATCGGTGGACCGGAATTGGCCCTCAGTAGCAGCTCGTCTTCAGGTACGTATTGCACAGGGTCAGTATACAATATACGGCAGTTGATTTATATTATTTATAATTAATATATGTTATTTTTTTTTTCATTTTTATGTGATACTTGTGGCATCCAAGGGCATCACAGGACCAGCAGGCATCATCGGTGGACCGGGATTGGTCCTCAGTGGCAGCTCGTATTGCACAGGGTAAGTATACAATATACAGCAGTTGATATATATTGTTTATAATCAATTTATGCTATTTTTTTATATTTCAGGTATTAGTGGCAGCCTCCAAGAGTCATCTAAGGAATTTTAGCATGAGGAATGGGAGGGACAGGGGCTTGGACAGGGGCAGGAGTTTGTTGCTGTAGTGGCTGTGGCTGTGGCTGCTGTGATTCAATATCGCCTACTGTTGAGTGGAATGCTTCATTTAGTTCATTGGAGATATTTCGTACCTTTTGCTACCGGACTTCTTGGTACAACTCTTTGGCGTATTTGCTCTTAAAACATGGTGTTTTAAATTGTTTATAAATGTCGTCGTCGTCCTCGTCATCATCCATAGCAATGCATCTCCTTTTGAGAGGTGATTGCCATATGATTGGATGTGTTGATGTTGATGTTATTGCTGCTGCTGTTGTTGTTGTTGTTGTTGATGCTGCTGCTGCTTGAGGTAGAAGCTGCAGCTCATGGGGCAGTAATGGCGGCACCTTCGTGAGCCATCTTTGGATATTAATTCCGTTTGCCATATTAGTTGCTGTTGTTGTTGTTGTTGCCGTTGCTGTTGTCAGTATGGTGTTGGTGTCAGTCATGATGCTCATGGTGGTGGCAGGCGTCAAATATGGCTCCACTTCTGCGTATATAGGCAGCAATTGCCTTCTGACGCCCTTATTGTATGCTACAATTTTGTTTTGCACTGTTTGTAGCACTGCTTGATGTGTAATTTGCTGCTGTTTTAATTCTCTAGCCCGTTGTTGTTGTTGCTGCTGCTGCTGTTGTTGTTGTTGTTGTTGTTCTTGTTTTTGAGTACCGTCCAACTGGGCACTTGTCATTGTATGCTTGTGTGATGTATACAAGTGTGTGTTTGTATCGGCATTTGCTCTTTACACAATTGCGCCAAATTGTGCATTCAAATTTGGCGCCAAAGCTTGCGTCACTTTGCGTCACTTGCGTCCCATTGGCTGTTGTCATGCACACATCTGCGCTGGTATTAGTGTTTGTAGTAAGCGAGTGTGCGTGTGAGAGTGAGAGTGAGAGCGTGTCCCGAAAAAGTGTGCTTGGATTTGTGATCGTTTTCGTTTTCGTGCCGTGTGCGTCGGCATTCGTTTTAGTTGCGTTGGTAGTATTTGTGTGCGTGTGTGAGCACATGTACATTTCTGGCAGGACAGTAGTAGTTGTAGTTGGAGAGAGTTTTTGTTGCTTGTGGAAACAGGAGAGAGGCTTTCTAATTCCCTCTTTTGCTTTTTTTGGCGCGCTTTTTTTTCTCACATACATACTAAGAATATGCGGCGTCATGTGATTTTCTATAATTGTTGTGTCTGCATCTGTATTTGTTGCCGCCACCATGGTCTCAACCTCCTCCTCCTCCTCCGAATCAAACAATGATGACGATTCGCCGATCGGGGAGCCACCAAGCGGCTTTGTAGACATGTCCGAGTCAGACTCGGACAGTAGAGACACCATGTACTCACCCCCCTTCATGGCATCAGTGGGAGCAAGTGCATCCATGTCTGCTTTGCGCGTCTCGTCCGAGATCTGCTCGTCGTTGTCGGAAGCAGGCATCATCGGTGGACCGGAACTGGCCCTCAGTAGCAGCTCGTCTTCAGGTACGTATTGCACAGGGTAAATATTGTTGACGAGGAATTGCCGCAGTTTTAATAAACATAATTTACACGATGGCACGTCAGTGCCTTTTGACTTTAGTTTTTCGAATGTTCTTTATTGAATATATATTCTTATGGTTAGAGCCGCATAGCTACGCTGCCGGTTACGCCAGCAGCGGAGCAGCTTCGTACATATACATATATGCTTAGGTATAAGTGTTTATGTGTTAGCTTAAGGGTATGGCGAGAGTCGCAGACGGAGAGGGGGTAATGTGTCCACTTGTTTACGAAACAGTCGCGCATGTAAAGTATGCCGACTCAGCGGAGTTAGTACTCGCGCTCTGTTAAGGCACATGCACTTGAGAGTGATCATGTTACCTCTTATGTTGTGACTGCGAGTTATTTATGAATATTGCAGTTTAATTGTAACAATGTATTTGTGACATTCTTTGTATATGTATATATGTATGTTACTGAGTACAGTGAACATTTGATAAAGTGGACATACTACATCCCCCTCCTTTTGAAAAAATAACGTAATTTTAATGGAGTTATTTTCTTCGTTATATTACTTATCCAAAGGTTTTTTTTTTTTTGTGTCTTTTATCAAGCAGGTTGATCATTCCTGTTCTTGATATTTATTTTTTTACTAATTTTATTATTTTTATTTTAATTTTTTATACCCTGAACCCATTGAAAATGGGAAATCAGGGTATAATGGTTTTGTTAAGCTGCCAAATGTATGTAACAGGCAGAAGGGGGCGTGGCAGACCCCATAAAGTATATATATTCTTGATCAGGGAGACGAGCTGAGTCGATTTAGCCCTGTCCGTCTGTCTGTCTGTCCGTCTGTCCGTCTGTCCGTCTGTCCGTCTGTCCGTATGTATGAACGCGTCGATATCAGAACATATAAGAGCTAGAGACTTGAAATTTTTTTTGGAAGTCCCTGTATAGCACGCGCATATCGAGTTTGTTTTAAAAAATCGATAACTATTCCCGTTCTTTTGTTATCGATTAAAAACCTTATCGAAATGAAGTTAATAAATTATATCTCGTACATCTTTGGAGCTAGAATCTCCAAATTTTGCATTTAGTTTCATTTATATTTAATACAATTTCGGTTTTTGTTATATTTTGGATACCAGCCAAAAAAAAAAAATTTTTTATAATTTTTTAATTTTACAAGCTTAAATTTTTTCTGCGTTAATAAATACATAATTGAGTATATATTAAAACGCAGATCGGGCGGGGTTCAGGGGATCTCCTAGTCGGGCACCACCGACTAGAGTTTTCTTACTTGTTTTTTTTTTTTTTTTGCAATTAATTGATTATGAATTAAACATTTTTAATCTATCTTTATGTACTATTTGTTTTTTATTTTTATACCCTGAACCCATTGAAAATGGGAAATCAGGGTATAATGGTTTTGTTAAGCTGCCAAATGTATGTAACAGGCAGAAGGGGGCGTGGCAGACCCCATAAAGTATATATATTCTTGATCAGGGAGACGAGCTGAGTCGATTTAGCCCTGTCCGTCTGTCTGTCTGTCCGTCTGTCCGTCTGTCCGTCTGTCCGTCTGTCCGTATGTATGAACGCGTCGATATCAGAACATATAAGAGCTAGAGACTTGAAATTTTTTTTGGAAGTCCCTGTATAGCACGCGCATATCGAGTTTGTTTTAAAAAATCGATAACTATTCCCGTTCTTTTGTTATCGATTAAAAACCTTATCGAAATGAAGTTAATAAATTATATCTCGTACATCTTTGGAGCTAGAATCTCCAAATTTTGCATTTAGTTTCATTTATATTTAATACAATTTCGGTTTTTGTTATATTTTGGATACCAGCCAAAAAAAAAAAATTTTTTATAATTTTTTAATTTTACAAGCTTAAATTTTTTCTGCGTTAATAAATACATAATTGAGTATATATTAAAACGCAGATCGGGCGGGGTTCAGGGGATCTCCTAGTCGGGCACCACCGACTAGAGTTTTCTTACTTGTTTTTTTTTTTTTTTTTTGCAATTAATTGATTATGAATTAAACATTTTTAATCTATCTTTATGTACTATTTGTTTTTTATTTTTATACCCTGAACCCATTGAAAATGGGAAATCAGGGTATAATGGTTTTGTTAAGCTGCCAAATGTATGTAACAGGCAGAAGGGGGCGTGGCAGACCCCATAAAGTATATATATTCTTGATCAGGGAGACGAGCTGAGTCGATTTAGCCCTGTCCGTCTGTCTGTCTGTCTGTCCGTCTGTCCGTCTGTCCGTCTGTCCGTCTGTCCGTATGTATGAACGCGTCGATATCAGAACATATAAGAGCTAGAGACTTGAAATTTTTTTTGGAAGTCCCTGTATAGCACGCGCATATCGAGTTTGTTTTAGAAAATCGATAACTATTCCCGTTCTTTTGTTATCGATTAAAAACCTTATCGAACTGAAGTAAATAAATTATATCTCGTACATCTTTAGAGCTAGAGTCTCCAAATTTTGCATTTAGTTTCATTTATATTTTATACAATTTCGGTTTTTGTTAGATTTTGGATATTGGTTCAAAATTTTTCAAAAATTTTCAAATTGAAGGTTAGTTGCAAATATAGCCAATATGTGAATGAGTTTGCAATTTTATACAACTGCAAAATATTCAATATAATATGTAGATCATATGCTGAAAATTTCATTGAAATCCATTAAGTATCAGAGAAGTAATTAAACAAAACGTTTTGTCAATTGCGACATGTGACCAGAAACCCACCCCTGTTTTCATTTTTTCTATACATGTGCACACATACATTGAGACATTCGAATGCGAGCATTCTTGTCTGTTCTAAGAATCACAACAATAACAGCTGACTGCGTGAATTTTTAGTCTCAAATTTGCTACTGCTTGGCTAAGCAGTGCAGTGGCGGTGTTGATAGAAGCGGGGCACGCCGTGCCGTGCGCGCAGATCTGGGATTGAGCCCCGCCGATGTCAAATATTTTATGTCTTATTTTCTTAATTTTTTATTTTTTTCTTTTATTAAATTATTATTACTCTTTAAAAATTATATTATATTCTTAAAAAAAAAAACATGCTTTTTGATTGTGAAAGTGCAAGATTAGCAATTTAATTAAATTTTGTATAAGTTTGTAATGTATACAAGATACGGAATATATTTAAAAACGCAGATCGGACGGGGTTCAGGGGATCTGCTAGTCGGGCACCCCCGACTAGAGTTTTCTTACTTGTTATTATTTGAAATTGTTATATTATCGTTTTTTCCTATGCTTTCTACTTTGTATGGTCCTGTATATTTAAAATCTAACTTATGACCTGTTTCGTTATTTAGTAGAACCCTATCTCCAATTTTTAATTCAAAATCTAAACTATTGCTATCGTAATAAATTTTTTGTTTTTTCTTATTTGTTTCTAGCATTAGCCTAGCTCTCTTATATGCCTGTTCTAGTCTAAATTTCGATTCCTTAGCATAGTCTTCTACATTATAAAGTGGCTTAATTGTATCTATGCTATTAAAATCTTTTGGCAAGTTTGACGTTTTGCCGAACACGAGCTCATATGGACAATAGTCATGTGCCATAGAGGGTGTTGTGTTAAAACAATATACGAAGTATCTTAACCATACGTCCCAATCTGTCTTATCGACTGATATGTAAGATCGTATGAACTCGTTAAGTGTTCTGTGGCTTCGTTCCACGGTACCTACTGTCTGGTGATGGTGTGCGGTTGAAGTTATGTTTTTAATTTTAAGGTTTTTACATAAGTCTTCAATTATTGAATTTTTATATTCTGTACCCATGTCCGTAATGAACGTCTTCATTGGACCGTATACCAGAATAAAATTTTCAAATAAAGCTTCTGCTACTGTTTTCGCACTTTTGTCTTCAATTGGAATTGCTACAAGATATTTTGTTAGATCGCAGATTAAAGTTACTGCGTATTCGTTTCTGTATTCGGATTTGGGTAAAGGACCGATCGTGTCAACAATTACCCTGTCGAAAGCTCTCTGTGGAGTTTCGGTAATAGTTAATGGAGTCTTTGTGTGTTTAGTCGTTTTAGACTTTTGACACTTCTCACATTTTTTTATATATTTCGATATATCTTTTGTCATTTTATTCCAGTGATAATGCCTTTTTATTTTGGCTATCGTTCTGGCTATTCCAGTATGACCTCCTTGTATCGCTCGGTGCCACTTTGAGTTTGCTAATATTAAGTATACCGGCTTCTGATTCAAGCCTTTGAAAGAATTGACGTAAGTCAAAAGTTTCATTGGTGTACATATTGCTAACATCAATTCTTGCGATAACACTCTTTCCGTGTTTTAATAAACATAGAGAATTTGTTATTCGCAAGGTCACTACTTTTCGTACCTCGTCATTTACAATGACTTCGTATACGTTGGGCTTAGAAGCATTTGGAGTCTGCTTTTGCCTGACCTCCTTTTCTTTTTCTTTTCCTGCGCAGGAATTTAACTGTTTACTTTGATTTCTGGTAGTGACTTTCAGAATTTTATTGTTTGTCTGTATATTTTTTAAGTCTGTTATGGTTATTCTAGATAGCGCATCGGCTACGTAGTTGTCTTTTCCCTTTAGAAATTCTACAGTAAAATTATATTCCTCTAGTTCAAGTCTTATTCTGGTGAGTTTGGAGCTCGGATTTGTCATTGAAAATAGATATGTGAGTGCCCTGTGATCTGTTTTGACAGTGAAGTGTCTACCATAAATGTATGGCCTGAAGTACGTTATTGCCCAATGTATGACTGTTAGTTCCTGTTCTGTTGTACTTTTATTACTTTCTCCTTTAGTAAAAGATCTTGATGCGTATGCTACCGGGAGTTGAAGTCCATCTTTGTTTTGGGTCAGGACTGCTCCACAAGCTTGCTTACTGGCATCCGTTATAATGCAAAATTCTTTGCTTTGGAGAAGTGTTGGATTCATTAATGCCGATTTTAGATGTTCGAAGGCGTTTTGGCAATCTGCCGTCCAATCGAATTTGACATCTTTTTTGCATAACTTTGTTATGTGACGAGAATAGTCGGCGAAGTTCTTAATGAATCGTCTATAGTAATTACAAAAAGCTATAAATCTTCTAGCGCTGTCCGCATCATGTGGGACTGGGTAATTTTGAATGACGTCGTATTTTTTGTCGTCGGGTAAGATTCCTTTATCTGTGCATTTATGTTCTAAGAAAGTGACTTCATGCATAAACAAGTAAGAAAACTCTAGTCGGGGGTACCCGACTAGGAGATCCCCTGAACCCCGTCCGATCTGCGTTTTTAAATATATTCCGTATCTTGTATATATTACAAACTTATACAAAATTTAATTAAATTGCTAATCTTGCACTTTCACAATCAAAAAGCATGTTGTTTTTTTTTAAAGAATATAATATAATTTTTAAAGAGTAATAATAATTTAATAAAAGAAAAAAAATAAAAAATTAAGAAAATACGACATAAAAACATTTGACATCGGCTGGGTTTGAACCCAGACCTACAAGGCACGACGTGCCTTGCTTCTACCAACACCGCCACTGCACTGCAGTAGCAAATTTGAACTAAAGGCAGTTTAGAATTATAACAAAATTCACGCAGTCAGCTGTTATTGTTGTGATTCTTAGAACAGACAAGAATGCTCGCATTCGAATGTCTCAATGTATGTGTGCACATGTATAAAATGAAAACAGGGGTGGGTTTCTGGTCACATGTTGCAATTGACAAAACGTTTTGCTTAATTACTTTTGTGATACTTAATGGATTTCAATGAAATTTTCAGTTTATGATCTACATATAATATTGAATATCTTGCAGTTGTATAAAATTGCAAACTCATTCACATATTGACTATATTTGCAACTAACCTTCAATTTGAAAATTTTTGAAAATTTTTGAACCAATATCCAAAATGTAACAAAAACCGAAATTGTATAAAATATAAATGAAACTAAATGTAAAACTTGGAGACTCTAGCTCTAAATATGTACGAGATAGAATTAAAAAACTGTATATTAATAAGGTTTTTAATCGATAACATTGAAACGGTATAAGTTATCGATTGTTTGAAACAAACTTGATCTGCGCCTGCTATACAGAGACTTCCAAAAAAAAATTCAAGTCTCTAGCTCTTATAGGTTCTGAGATCGACGCGTTCATACATACGGACAGACGGACGGACGGACGGACGGACGGACGGACAGACAGACAGACGGACAGGACTAAATCGACTCAGTTCGTCACCCTGATCAAGAATATATATACTTTATGGGGTCTGTGACGCCTCCTTCTGCCTGTTACATACATTTAACAAAACCATTATACCCTGATTTCCCATTTTCAATGGGTTCAGGGTATAAAAATGAACATTTTTCTGGATGTAACTTTAGGTTGTGCTGCCTACATTTCTCAAAAACATTAGTTAAGTTTTTGAGCATATGTTTTTCGGAGCAACCAATGACTATTAAGTCATCCATATAAAGGAACGCTTGAGAAGGTTCAAGTCCAGAGAATGCTATAGTCATCATTCTCTGAAACGAATTTGGCGCTATTCTTAAACCGAATGGTAACCGCGTGAAGCGATATGAACCGTTGGTTGTTGAAAATGAAGTAATATCTCTTGATCTTTCTTCGAGTTCTATTTGGTGAAAGCCTGACATTAAATCTAGGCATGAAAAGAATTTCGCTCTACCTAGTTGATCTAAAATATCATCAATTCTAGGGAGTGGAAATTTATCGGACAACAATTTTTTATTGATCTGACGATAGTCAATTACTAATCGCCATTTTTTCTTTTCAGAATTTGGAAGTGTTTTCTTGGGCACTAATTGGGATTGGTCCTCAGTGGCAGCTCGTATTGCACAGGGTTAGTATGCAATATACAGCAGTTGATATATATTGTTTATAATCAATTTATGCTTTTTTTTTATATAGTTCAGGTATTAGTGGCAGCCTCCAAGAGTCATCTAAGGGCATCACAGGACCAGCAGGCATCATCGGTGGACCGGAATTGGCCTCAGTAGCAGCTCGTATTGCACAGGGTAAGTATGCAATATACAGCAGTTGATATATATTGTTTATAATCAATTTATGCTATTTTTTTATATTTCAGGTATTAGTGGCAGCCTCCAAGAGTTATCTAAGGGCATCACAGGACCAGCTGGCATCATCGGTGGACCGGAAT
>JAWNPC010000090.1:0-20300 GCA_035045365.1 Drosophila leonis
AGAAATAAATTTACTGGGAATGCATCTGAATCTCCCCATCCCCGATATATGTATAAAAATTTTATATCTGTCATGCGTTGGTCATAAGCCAATCGCCTCGTTGCCCTTAAGACTGACTCTGCCATACAATTCCATTGATCGCATCTCAGCATATTATAAGCGCACACACCCCACTCAATTATTACTACACATTAGTACATTAGTACTACACTTCTATAACTTTAACCCCTGGCTATGGCTAGGTTGCGCAGCGCAAAGAGCATTCTCATGGTTCGTAAAAACGAAAAACACACAGCGATAGAATAAAGTTCTACAGAATTGAATTGAATACAGAATGCTTTCGTGATTACATCTATACTGAGTTCTTGACTTAATGCTTTTATATAGAATTTTCATTTCATAATATCTGAAAAACACGACACAAAAACTTTTCTTTTCATTATTTCTACGAAAACGGAAAATGCAGTTCATGATGTATTTTTATTTCAATTTTTTGCTTAGTTTGGCAATTTGTAAAAACTTTTATTCATTTCTAACAAGTAAAACAGCTGAATTAAATTTCATTTTCAGTCTGATCTTGATTTACTTGATTTTCTAGCTGTAAAATTGTGCATAATTGTTTTTCAATGTTTTTGCGACTTCTCGGGTATATATATATAAGCTTGAAATGTAAAAGCGTTTGTGAAAAATATAGTAGCACTTCATTGGATGTATCCATTTGAATTTTCAAGATAGATAGACAGCAACTCAGCTATTATAAGAAGCCAATATAATAATTTTAATTCATAAAGGAGTATAAGAGTCCTGCTTCCTTTTTATAGTTTTGTATATAGCATAGTAAAGATGCAGTTGGGAAATTTATAAAATTTAAATTTGACCAAAGTGTGATTCTTTGCTTCTAAAGATATTCACTCTGGCTAAATAGCGCACGAAGACAATTTGTTAAATTAACATATATAAATTAAATTATATTGAGTAATTTGTCAGCACAATATTTTAATGTTTCTGTTGTTATATCTCTCGATTAATGTTTATTATTTTTAGTTCACCTGCATAGCCGCATTCGCTGCCATTAATATAAATAATTTCAATATATTTTGTTCTGTACCATAAATTATGCTTAATGTGTAGTGAACCGCACTAAAAACCAAACCATTGTTAATAACGTTTTATTATATTGCCAATAAAATTCCGTGCCAAAACTGAATGTTATCTCTCTCGTGATATACGAGTTTATAAAATCGTAGAGCTATGTGTTTGTTTTTTTCTGCTTTTGAATTTTTTTATACCTTGAACCCATTGAAAATGGGAAATCAGGGTATAATGTTGTTGTGAAAATGTATCTAACAGGCAGAAGGAGGCGTGGCAGACCCCATAAAGTATATATATTCTTGATCAGCTTGACAAACTGAGTCGATATAGCCATGTCCGTCTGTCCGTCCGTCCGTCCGTCCGTCCGTCCGTCCGTCCGTCCGTCCGTGTGAACGCAGCGATATCGCAAACCACAAAAGCTAGAGATCTGAAATTTGAAATGTATACTCGTGTATATCCTACGCAGTACGAGTTTATCATTTTTTTTCGATAACTCATCCCATTTCCTTATTATCGATAAAAATTGATAACTTTTCTTTGTTTTTGAATACCGTTATAGCTATAGATTCAAACATTTTGCAATTTTTGGATTTTGGATACCACGCCCCCTTCCCCCCAAATTTGAAAAAACGTATTTCAAATACTAGAGACTTGTGCTTTGGCAAATACCTACATATGAATGTCATTAATACGCTGTAAAAGTCTGATTACGAAAGTCCATCTAGAAGCAAACCTATTCAACAAATAAGTTTCCAAAATATAACCCATACTGCAGCCCAAGCGCTGCCGGCGCGCAGTCGCTGCGTAAACTGCGCAGTAGCAGAGAAAGTGCTTGTGCGTGCGTGTGCATGTGTGTGTGTGTGTGTGTATGTGTTGTTTGTGTATATGTATATATAAAAGAAGCGTAAAATGATTTGAATATCGCATCTTCGCAGGGTTCAGGGTATCTCTTAGTCGAGCAGTCTCGACTAGAGCACTCTTACTTGTTGTTTTATGAATTGCTGTTGAGTGCACTAAAACCTTTAATGTGCCATCACCTTTTATGAATGCACCATGTTTTTTTCACTGCGCTGAAGCGCACTGTGAAAAACCCATCACATTTTATTAAAAAAAATTGTCAACTGTTTGATTTTTACATATTTGGTGGAAGTTCTTTGATATATCAGCAAGCAAAAACTTCTAGCATCACGGCTGGGGCTTAAATCGGTTGCCGTTGTATAAAGGGGCACGATCAGCGCTTTGTGCATGTCAAAATCACTAGCCAAAAACTTGACAACAAAATTCAGATTGGTTTATATATACAATGCTAGATTAAAAAAATACCCTATAATGAAATGTGATTATTTTTTATATATTCATTTTGAAATATTGGATACAGATATTGAAGACTTACACTGCTCATATTTGATATAATGCAAATATATTTTCCGACAATGCTGTTAACGAACTTCTTTATACACCCCTAAATATAGACGAATTTCATTATTTTTTTTTGTTCGTATTTAAACATATTTCCATATTTTGAATATACTCGTACACAAAAAATACAAAAAGCACGCAGGCTGCACACTGCATGCTTTGTGTATCTAGTATGCTTCTGTCTTCCAGTTACATTTTTGGTTTTATGTTTCATATTAAAATATGATATGAATATGAATTGCATAAATAGCAGCAAATGGATCATAAATTTATATATTCATTATTTGTGCACATTTTACGAAAGAGCCTCAGAAAGCGGTAGAGATTGGTCATGAAAGCGCTAACCTTCCGTCTCATGTGGTTACTTGGCATTGCAGACTGCAGATGAGGCCATAGAATTCTGTTTATTGCCAAATCTGCATGATCCGCACTTGGCAACAAAGTGTTTCGTTAGCAGCCGTTAACTTACAGACGGAAAGGCAGTCGAGCAGATAAATAAAGCTATACTAATGTTGTCCAGATCACGAATCCTTATAGTTTATGGCACAAACCAATGCACATTTGCACAAATCCAATGTGTCCATTTTTATATTGTTTTTTATTTTTAAATTTTCTGTTAACAAGAGAGAGAGAGAGGGGCATTAGCCTTTAGCGATATTATTATATTATTTAAGTTTTAACTATTGCTTCAAGAGGGCTCTGTTTGGATGATGCGTAAGGTTTTGTCACGATGTTGCTCGAATTAATTTCGATGTACCAAAGATTGATGCCCATGTTTCAAAGCTGTGTAGGCAATGTGAAATGCTAATATGCCCCATTTAGTATTAGAATCCAAATTTATGTAAAATTAAATTGAATGTACCCAAGTTTGATGAATTTACAAATAATATCTTGAGCTTTAAACGAAATTTGAAGCCATCATTGACTGAACTATTAAAGGCTGCTCCATTTCGTATATTGTATATATTCGTAGTTCAGCAAGTCAAATTAGCATAGAGCCCGGGCCTGAAATAACAAGGATTATACGAGTACAAGAGAAACAGCCACTACTTAGCCAAAGGGCTTATCAGGCAACTGGTTGAACAGCTGCCATTGCCACTAGCAGTGCCACAGCTGCTGTCTTTCTTGTTATGGCAGAGAGAGACCAAGCACCAGATAATCCTGCGTACGAATCGAGCCTTGAGTTCTTCAAAAATTGTCAGCTAATAATGCAAACAATGAGAGCGGTAACAGTCTGGGATGAGGCGTAAATTGAGCATAATTTTGAGGGAAGCGGTCTGAGTGAGAGGATACTCGTCTAAAGCGGCACAATTAGCGGGTTTAGTGGGGTAAACTTTGCGGCCAGGCCATAAATTGGCGGCCACAATGCCTGCAGGCGCCCAGATAGAGCGGCAAATGTCAGCTGTCAGTTGTTGTCCTGTCTGTTGTACTTGCTATTATTGTTGTTGTTGTTGGTTTTGTTACTGTTGTTGCTATTGTCCTTGCTGTTGCCATTTTGTGGTTACGCCTGGTCGAGCCAGGCAGCTGATTTCGTTTCGTTTGCCGTTGTTTTCATTCCGCTTGATGTCGCTTGCCAGGCATATTTCTTTAATGAATTTAATCGCGCGTAATAAACCGTCGCAGGCTCAATATACAAGGCTCTTATAGATGCTCCATACACACACACGCGTATACATATAAATATATACACATACATGTATAGGCGTATTCGAAGCAACTACTGTTGCTCTGGTCCGTTGGCCGCTTATATTGTTTGCTTAAAGTCTTTGTGGCCGTTTGACGTTGATAAGCATTCTGATTTATTGACAAACAAACTGTATGCCCATGTATCTTTGTGTATGTGTGTGTGTGTGAGCGCTCGTGGCATTTATTTAAATTTATATATTTATTTATGGCCATTGACAATACAAACACAACATTGCTGCTCTCTGCTATATAGATGGACTGGCAGACAGACGTTGTTTCGCTGTGATGTCGCGCTTTAAACGCACTTTTCAGCTACGAGTTTTTGTATGCATTGACTCGTCTGCACTTCCTGTCGTATTCAATAATTTAAACTTCCTGCATAAACCGGAAATGACAAATAAAATGCTGCGTCATCCACGTATGCACTGCAAAAAACTGCTATCGAATACGTAAATTTCGTTTGCTGTCGCCAAATGCAATTGTAATTAAATTTTAGACCCGTTTTTTAAGTGCATCGATGAGAAGATTTTGGGTTCGGACTGCGAATCACTTTAATACGTATGTATATCTATCTTGGACAAAACATTTTATGTGTTGCAGAAACAGTAAAAATTATTCGATTAGTTTATAATTTTGCTGCGTTTAGAATTTTGTTGTTGTTAATAGACTGGAGAAAGAGTCAAACTGTAGCTTTGCCCTGCAGTTTGAATAAATCTTTAAAATAAGTATTGTTTATTAATCGGACTCAAATATTGTTAATAAAACACGAAGTTGTACATACAGAATCGATTAACTCATTTTGTAGGCTTTGTTCAAGCAAGAACATTGCATCAACAGCCACCTCATACGGAAATCTTTACCAACAATGTTGACGTCAGTGTCGTCACGTGACCATAGCAATAGAGATAAGTTATTATTACAGTTGAAGTGATGTTTATATGTAATTATACTCCTAGTTTTTACAAAATTTAAATACGTTTCAAAATGTTGTAACTCACACAAGCTCTAAATACAAGTTGTAGCTAGCTCTGCATAATTAAAGGGTAACATTGGAGTATATCAAATGTAAGTAAGCAAACTCAATTCAATATATATTTTTCAGAGCTTGTAATATGCTGTCTATAAATGCATGTATACATAAGTTATCCGTGGGTGGTTTATAAAACCGTATAACCGATGAAAAGTCTGTCAATTTGAAGGATTATAATCGGTAGTGACAAACTTTTACTTTCCCCATTCACCAAAATTCAAGAAATATAAAAATCTATAGCTTTTTAGTGTTAAAAAATGTAAATCGAAATCGAATAAGAAATAATAGAAATAAATAAAAAGAGACAAACTAATATAATAATAATAAAATCAAGTGTTTAAGAAAAAATGAAATAAAAACATTATTTATTTTTGAATAAAATTATTTGAAGAAAGTGTTTTAGGTCTAACACTTCAATTAATTTCATTTAATATTAAGTTCAATTTTAAATTAATTTGTTTGTTTTGATGTATTTTTGTTGTGTATAACACAATGAGTTCAAGTAAAACTAGCCGATTGCCTAGGCAAGGTCTCTTGTCTTATTCGACTCGTACTTTCTGGCTACTTAAAAGGAGCTTAACGAAATTGATAGCATTTGATATTCTTGCTGACGTTTGACAGCGCAGTTTATGGTTCTGTGTGTGTGTGTGTGTGTGTGTGTGTGTGTGTGAGTAAAGAGTGTACTTATGCTTGGATATAATTGCATCATGCGATTTCCGACTGGCACAGCACGGAAATCACATAAATTACGTGATTTTCGGGTACGCTTACTTGGCCAAATCCGAGCATTAAAGTCGTTGCGAAAAAATGCAACACATATTTTTTGTGTACACACATACACACACACTCACACATATACATACTCATGCAAAGTCGTACATTGAATGACCATGAATTACATAAAAAGCCGCAAATTCCGAAGTCAAAATGCGTTGGCCCAAAGCATTGCTGCTGTTGCAAAGCATACCAACGCGAATGCAGCCGATGTAACTGTAACCCAATGCCCATGTTGTCCTTGCTGCTGCTGCTGCAAAAAAAAATACAGCAAATAGCAAATAAAAAAAAGGTAATAATAAAAATAAATGCAAATATATATCGCAATCCTTTAGGCGCACGGAACATAATGAAACGAAAATGCTACTGTGGCAGCTACAGCTACAGCTACAGCTACAGCTAGAGCCACGGCCACAGTTCTGGCAAGGACAGTCGGACAATCGGACAGCCAGACAGCTTGGATAGCCTGGTTCCCAAATGCACAATGCGGCGTCCGCAACCAAAGTCATCCGCCGTCTGTCCCCTTGCCGCCCACCAAATGCCATCGACCATCTACCATCTACCGCTCTCTCTCTCTCTCTCTCTCTCTCCTTCTCTCGGCCGAATAAGGAAAATAAATAAAAACATGCAAATATTTCTTTGGCCAACATTTTAACAGCCTCCGCCTGCAATCTGCCCGTTTGCCGTTTGCCAACCAATTCGCAGCAATTTTCATACGAAAATGTTTTTATTTATTCTCTGCTGGGCCGCGTGTGTTGGTACGGTCCAGGGTACAGGACTGCTGCTGCTGGTCCAGGTCCTGTGCCTGATCCTTGTGGTCGCTGCTTGATTTATATTGATGAATGTCCGTTTGTTCGTTAGTTCCGTCTTCACAGGCTGCCAAAGAGATTTACTTGCTGCATGCAAAGCTTGAGTCGGGCGTGGCAGTTACTTTACACATTGCCTTTGTTGCTGCACTCCGCAGCTCACACACAAACAAATACAATCAAGCACACACACACACACACACACACACACGCACACACAAGCACACGCATACAGATACACATACTCTTACTTATGCTGAGATCCAGAAATTATTGCATACTTTACGGAAATTAACCGCATTTCCATTTCTTGCACGCATGCAGAACGACCGCAGCACCACTGCCAAGCCGCCCTGCCACGCCCCGTACACCTACCAACTGTTACATTTCCCTTTGCACACACACACACACACACACACTCATACACATATACAAATTTAATGACTTTATTTTTGCGCTGGCATACAATATTTTAATACCCTAGCAAGGGATAGAAATATTGTTTGCTTTGTGAATTTTTATTTCTTTTCGCTTCAATTCAGTTTTTCAATTATTCAGAAATAGAAATGAAAATCATTGTAAATTTGATACGAATTAGGCCCTCTAAAAATTAGCCACAGTCCAAAAAAAAAGTTCTTATTTTATGAACATAACGAGGAGGCAAGTGCATAACAGGATTATTGTTAAACAAAAAGTGTGCGGCTTTTTGTACATGTTGGCAATATAATTAAGCCAGCGTAAATGCATTTTTCAATTATGGCAAAAATAATCTTTGTTTTTTATTTGTATTGTTTTGGTAAAGTTGTACTACAACAAATTTATATTTAAATGCATTTCATTTTACACAATCGGTTTAGTTGTTTTGTTTCAATTTCAGTTTACATCGAAACTAATTTTTGTTATTTTGAATAAATATTTCACATTGAATTGTTAATAGTAAATATTATTGTTGCAAATTATTAGCCCAGGCACAACTGTAAGCAATTATTATATATATATAATATATATTTTAAACTAAATATGTATAACTCAAATGTATGCACATAATACAATAAACACAACAGGGCACTTTAGTGAGAGGTTTATATGTTTACAGCTAACTGAACAGCAGATGAGCAGATGAGTTCGTTAAAGAGCATTCAGTTTTCGTTCAATTGCAGATATTATTTAAATCTTGTTATTATTACTTTTGTGCTTTTGGCTGAGCTTCTGCCCTTTGCATCCATAGGATGTGAAGTGCGTGCAGGTTGAACGGGCTGCGGGATAGCGTTGTGGCAGTAGGCGATTCCATACAGCACATATATTTCAACATATTTCTTTGTGACATTTTTCTTGTGCATTATTAATCAACTGGGAATATTTATAATTTATGTTGACATGCACTTATTTATAAAATTCACAACACATCGCGAGGAATGGCAATAGGGGAAACATCATTAACAAACGCCAACTTGGTGATGGCAGAGGGCAGGGGTTGGTTTGTTTCTTCTATGGGGCGTTGTATTTCCGGCCAAAAGGCTTGACGTCAGCGAAATGTGTTGAATATTTAATGCAAATTGCATATTAGTCGCATTTCGAACTCAACATCGCAAGACTTGAATAGCTAAAAAGGTCACGCAATAACAAACCAACTTCTAACCCTTCAGTTTCTACTGATTTCCTTCTCAATAGATGTGAATTCTTTCATTTCTATTATTTCAACAATTGCTTGCCTTTTTCTTTCAATACCCTGTGAAAAAGTATGAAGATTAAATGGGGTCTGATATGTGCCCAATGGAATTCAAATTGAATATAATTCAAGGAAATCTATAGACACATTTATTGAATCCGCGGAGTTTTTTTAACAGAGATCAGGTCGCCGGTTAGTATGATAACTGTACGAAAATGAAGTTACGAAGTTATCTAATCCGCATTCTGTTTTATTGAATCAAATATTCTATAACATTGATTTATTTTATGCTTAACAAAATCTCAAATTTCATGCGAGGCTTACTAAATGCAATCAAATTGCACTAACATTCACAGGATATCTGCCTGTCAGTTCCATTAATATTTGATTTTAGCAAAGTTTTAATGCAAGTTGTTTTGTTCTTCAGTGCCAGCAAACAAAGACCCAACTAGTTTCCATTCTGAAAGTCTTTTGCTGTAGCTGCGTGAAGCACGTAGCAAATAGAATCTCATTTCCGCTGCTTCGCAGCTGGGCATAGAAATTCACATGCAAATCGTGGCTAGGTGCGAAATGAAATGAAAGAAGCCAAAGATAAAGAAAATAAGAATAAGGACTAACAAAGGCTTAGAGCTGGGGGCAGCAAAGCCGCAAAATAAATGAAGTCATGGGGAAGTAACACTTGCCGCTTACGATTCGATGCGTGCAGCGCATCATACATATACCAATTTCCCGAAATTATTTCCGCCAATAAAGACACCTGTCCGGAAATGCAATTTGAGCTCTGTTACACTAATATTCTATTGATGACAATTTACAACTAGTTGATTGCAGTCGTGGAACAGAACGATTTTGATTGGACATAGCTGATTTTGCTATTTCTGTTGCTGTGGCTGCTGCTGCTGCTGGTGCTGGTGCTGTGAGCACAAATGCTCAATTTCAATTGCAATTTTTCATAAAGTTCAGGCGAAAAACGCTCG
The DNA here is from genome assembly GCA_035045365.1 of Drosophila leonis. Classification (NCBI taxonomy): domain Eukaryota; kingdom Metazoa; phylum Arthropoda; class Insecta; order Diptera; family Drosophilidae; genus Drosophila; species Drosophila leonis. The sequence goes on from JAWNPC010000090.1 coordinate 9,454, forward strand.
ATGCAGATACGAATGTGAAAACGGATGTGGATGCGGATGCGAATGTAAATGCAAATGCGGATGCCAATTGGCACGCTCCGGCTGAACATGCCATGTGCGTAACCTATTTCAAATAGTGAGCGAGACGTAGAAACAGACAGAGAAAGAGCGAGACCATGCAAATCGAGCTGTCGCCTGTCGGCTGCACAATACAAAACAATTTGCTAGCGTTGCCACCGCGCTGTGTTCGGCTACTGTCAGTCCGTCAGTCAGCCCTTAAAAATCCACACACACATATATATATATATATATATATTAAAGTCGGGGTAATACTTGTTACTAGCGCGTCTAATATTAACAATGGCACAAGTGTTGTAGCAGCAGCAGCAACACCAACAACAATGAGAGCTGCGGCAACTGCAGCCGCCAGCAGTCAGCTGGCAATTTAATGTAACAAGCATATTGACTGCTGACAAATAGCATTGCAATGTCAATTCATCAAAAAATAGAAATAAAATAGTATAGCTATAAAAAAATAAAGAAAGGATATGGAAAACTATTGACAGAGACCGGCAGAGCGAAGGCCAACAGTTGCTGATCCTGGCACGCACTTGCCATTGCTGGCTCAGCATCAGCGGATGACTGCAAATTTGCTTAGCTGCCAAACAAACATCGATAGCTGCTAGAGAGTGTGTGTGTGTGTATGTGTGTCTGTAAGAGACTTTTACAAATTGTTTTGAAATGAAATTCAAGCTCCATTGAGATGCTTGTGGTTACACCGAATTCCACAGGAATTGTTCTTCTCTATTTCCAATTGGCAAATGTACACTTGCTATTCAAATGATCAGTAGGCAGACCGAGTCATTAGGCTAATGTATATAATGTGTATAATGTATATAAGTATACTCAAATATTAATTGGCTAGTAAAATCAAAGGTTAAGTGCGAACAAAGTTTGTAAGATTATAATTAATTATAGTTTGAATACTGCAGCTATGCGTTCATCGACAGCTCTGAAAGGTTTTAAATTGACTATATTACATATATAGTAACGGACAGCACAACAGCTGGTGAACATATAGTGCTTAAATTTATTTGAATTTACTTAAAGCTACACGAATAATGTCGGTAGCTTGATGTGGTAAATTTTGTCTAAAGACAATATATCTATGTAACTAATACTATTTTGTTTTTCTCCCATTTTTGTTATCGAAAAATACAAAGTTGACTAAGTCTATTAAATATCTATTGAAAAAACAAGATAGCTTTTACCGTACATGATATCATTGCTTTGAAACTTAAGTCTATCTTCTATTACTTTAAAATATCATTTAATTAAGTGGGAATTATGCATGAAAAAACCTATGTATAAGATTAACACTTGACCGAATCTTCAACATCGTAACATAAGCGTAGCCAAGTATATTCATCAAAACAATGAGCTGAACTAATGCCGTCTACGGCACTTGCATGAAATTTGCCTCTGTTAATTTTTCTAATTAAAATTTTTACAAGCAAAGAGCTCTTCAAGTGTCAATTGTATCCAGGCATTCTTAAGTAACCCATAGTCCTCGCGAACTGAAGTCCATCTCTTACCTTGTTCAACATTCGGGTCCATTGCTTTATTCCCTGAACAACAAATTGGCTCAATTATTTCCGTTTGCTGTGCTTGTCCGCACCTCGGTCCGACTTTATTTCGACAGCAAGGTATAAAAACTTTATTAAAAACTTTGTGCCCAAGCCTTTTTTTCGAAATTTCCTTGTTTTCTTATGGCTTGTCTGCTGGCTTTGGCTTTGGCTTTGGCCATATATATATATATATATATATATATATATATATATATATAAATATATATATAAAATATACACGCACATTTAGGCAACACACTGCTCTCCAGGGGCGTTGAAGAAATCAAATTAAGAAAATTTCCCTTTTTGCCAAACTTTTACGCCTGTTTAGAGTTTTGTAATATTTCAACGCTTCGGCGTCTGCGTCTCCTAGATGCTGCTGCCATGTTGTCTGGTCTTGGCGCTCTCAAACATTTACGGGTAAACTGCTGCCGCTTGGTCTTAGCCCCATGTGGTTACTTCTAAAATGCTAAATGGTCCCAAAGCAATTGCAGCCGCAACAGCAGAAACAACTGCAAAAACAACAATAAGGACAGGCATCAGTTGGCTTTAAACACCAGGGCAGACCAATGAAAAATTCAGTCTTAGGCGGTCGCTTGCCTAATAAAAAAACCTAATCAAGTCATTCATAAGTCTGTGTTTCTATTTGATATACTATGTCTTAGAATGAGTATAACAGTTTCCATGCGTCGCTTTACTTATCGGGCCATATCTGGGCATGTTAAGAAACAGTAATTAAATAATAAATAAAATGCATATTTCAAATTGGTCTTAGATCAAGCGCGCGCTAATAATGTATCTGGCTCAGAATTTGCTTCTGTTTAACATTATGTTGTAGAATATTTGGAAAAGCTTTGAATGCAGTTCACAGTTCATTTTCTGTGGTCTCTACACAATTTTCAAGGTCAATTGCTTGGCCTTTGGCCGTTGGCTGTTGCTGCTGTTTTTTATTTAGCCATATTCTCTTTCGGGTTCAATAATGTCATAGAGCGTGTCGCAGGCCAGGCGCCAAAATTTATGACCAAATTGTTGATCTGAAGCCTTTGCGCCGGAACCATTGAATCTTCGACCAGGCAACGCAGCAGCACGTGCCGGGCCAGAAAAATAATTTAGCCAAAAACATGAGAAGCTCACCGCATAAATTATGCACACACAACACCAACAATACAGCAAGCTGCTCGAAGGTATTGTCTAAGCGACTCACCCACAAATGCAGCCACAACATCAGCGCTACAACAGAAAAAAAAATATATATATAAAACATAGAAAACAACTACATCGAGAGCACACATTACTCACCGCTTGGCCTTTTATTTTATTGTATTTTATCTTTTGGATTACTTTTTGCCATGACCGCAACAGATAAACTCGAGCATCTTGAGCAGTGGGGAAAGCGCACAAGAAAGGAAAGGAAAATGCTGAAGCTATTGTTGCTAGCCGACTACGCCTTGGCGCCCTCTCCCTGAGGGCTACAAGACAACAGCAATGGGTCCTAACAATTGCGCATGTTAACATACTTGTAAGTAGTTTTTCCACTTTGCCATGTTATTCTACCAGCGCACCACCGCACCACACGTCGCCACCCAACCGGGCCACAGAAACACCAGGGCAGAGGCTACTTGCGCGTTTGTTTTGGCCACCAACTGGCCGCTGGCGGTTGCCATTGTTTTTGTAATTATCTGCACGTTATTTGTGGGTCAATAAAACTTGATATTTGTTGTTTGACCAACGTTTAACGCTCTGTTCGCGATACGATTTATGGCTTAAGCGGGGGCTAATTCTGAATGCCGCTTAACATGCAAACAGATTAACATAGTTGCTGATATCCTTATAAGCTGTACGAGCTTTCTCTTCTATTTATTTACTTTAGAAAATATTTCAGATTTTTGCAATGGTCTGAATTTTTTGATTTAGCTTAGTTCAACTCTGGAGTCTCTTGTGAAAATTCCTGAGAGAAGAAAATTCTAAATATTAAAGGTAGAATATTTGAATTCAAGTATTTATAATATGAGCTACGGATGCTTCTATTTATGATATACTTTTATGGCTTCTTTAAATATATTAATGTTGTGCAAGCAATTAGCAGGGCTTTCATTTTCTTTGGAAATTACCTCATGCCCAAAGCTGATTTATTTATGTGCGCTTCTGTTGCTTCATACCCCACGGCAGAGTATCCTGTGCCTGCGGTTGTTGTATAGTAGCTGCTGTCAATGGCTCGCATGGCACACAAATTTATAAGTAATTTGCTTTAGCGGCGTGCATGTGGAGGGGGCAAACCTATAGCATACCTTGTTAATATACCCTATACCTCCACGGCACTGGACGGTTGAATAAGATGAAAGAATGAAAGATTATATTCATATTGAAAATATTCATTATTATTATAAATGAAATTAGTTGAATTTTAAATAGATATATTATATTGTATATATTATAATGTGTTTTTTCATTATCGTTTTCATTACACTCGGACCTATTATTATTATCATTTGTAGTATCTTTATTAAATGAAATTCAACAATTGAAATCACAGGGTATATTCGCGGTAATTTCTTAATTGAACATCAGCTGAATGTTTTGTTCTTGGATTGTGGCAATCATTAATGATAAATTACCAGCATTTGGTGTTCCATTATTTAATGAAGTGTCCGGCGCGTTAGAGTCGGCTTTATTACGCTATACGAAGAGCTGCTATCAAATTTCAAGCAATTTAATTTCATCGTTTTATGGCTGCTTTATAAATATTTGGCCAACTTTCTGTTCAAGCAGCAATTTTAGATGCAAAATTAAATAGCTTGCGGCTTCCATCCACTTGACCTATCTGCACATTAATAAAATGCATACTTTAACAACATGAATAATAAATGTACCTTGCTTGTGCTGCTAATTGTAATTAAGTTATAGTAATAGAAGTACATTGTAATAAATTATAGGTGCCGTATTTACATAAATACATAAGTTATAAATATATTTTCTACTTGCTGTGCACTTTGTATTTTCTATTGAATATTTCAACAGCTAAATGGAGAAATTCTGACAGCAAAGAAATTGACAACTCTATTTAACAAATTTAACATACCAAATGAAGAGTTCAACTCTGATGCCTTAAGCTGAGTCGAGCAAAAACTAGAAGCAAATATCAAATGGAAAGGCTTGAAACACCAATAGAACTAAAATAAGGAGGGGCAACTAAAAAAAGACTATGACATGTGGGTGTGGCAACGTCAATTGTTTAGGAGTGCAAATTCGATTTTGTGGTAAGACAGAGCCAACAGAAACTAAAAACAAAAACATCAACAACAACAGTACCAACAATGGCACAATGAAAACACAGCTGACAATTGGCGTTCAAAATCAAAAGCACAAAAATTGTGTTTTTTATGGACTCAACGTGCGGAAAAGGGTGTATTGCATGTAACAGGCATAATGGAATTATCAACGACTCTATAACAGAGATATATATATCTATATATATGAACTATGTACTGTATATATGTATACTTGATCAGCATGTAAGATGCACCGATCTGTCTGGTGTTTCATATACATATGGGATCTCGTCTCGCGTGCCATAGTTGGTCATTGATATTTTGTATTCATGATATCAATTTGATATCTTTGAATAATTTTATTATATATATACTTGGCATTTACATGCATTTGGTGTGATATATATATACATCTCGTTGATTTTTGTAAGGATCGGTCAATAAATACCAAGGCTACGATAAAATACATAGGTTGAATGTAAATAGCAAAGGGATGCTTTGTTACATGTGTGTATGTGCGAGCAGATACTAGGGTACCTTGTAGTCGGTCTCTTCCAGCTAAAATCGCGTTTACTTTCTGTTATGTTAGTGTTTGTGTGCTTCCCTTTATTTGAAATCGCCTGTTATTGTTGCTGTTAGCTAGATATTCTGATGCCTTGTGTCAATGGTTGAACAGGTGTATGTGGGCATATCTGTGTTGATGTGACCAAAAAATATGCACAACAAACGTGCAAACAACAAACACAGAGAGCCAAAAGCAGCTGTTGCCAGGCTAGGATAGATAGTCCAAGAAACGGCCAACATTTTGAACTCTGGACGAGACAGTCGCGCTGCATGTGCACAAAAGAAAAAAATAAAAAATCACAAAAGTGAGGGAAAAAAGCTAAGTCGAGCAGGAAGCAGGATGACCAGGAGTAGTAGGAGCATGAGCAAGAGCAGGTCTAACAAGAAACGTAACGATAACGAAAAACAAACTTTAAAAATTGGATTCTTCATTTGCATCGGCAAATCCAATCAAGCCAACGTAAAGACCTCGGCCAGACACATACACAACATAAAGCCGATGCAGAGACATGGACCAGCTGGCCGGTGGTAGGTGGTAGGTGGCAGGTAACAAACGTGGTCGGAAAGCTTTCAATACCCAACGCGGCTCTGTATGAAAGTTAGCAACGCCACCAACACATGCAACTGCATCTGTATTTAAAGAGGCAAAGAGAGAGAGAGAGAGACAGTGGGAGAGTGAGAAGGAAGCTGGCTACGTGTATAAAACGTACAACAAATGAAAGGTGTGCGCCGCATGTTTGGCCATATAGTTGACCGTTGCTTATAGCTTGGCTAGCTCGGCCTTCTTTCTGCTTTCTGGTGTGTCCGGTTGAAAATTGGTAGCGATTTGTATTGCATTGGCCAGTACAATAGAGTTTGGCCATTGTGCCGAGTGCCGTGGAGTGGCTGTTCAAAAGTTTCGTCGTCCACTTTTGCTGCCTCGGCTTCTGCTTGCTGCTATGCTATTGCAAAAATTTCTTATTTGTATGCCTGGCTTACCTGCCGTTATCCATCTGTCTTGTGTCTTCATCAACTTGGCCCGTATTAAGTCGCATGGCAGCTACCTCACTCCCCGCTACGTTCTCACTCACTCTTTGTCGCTGTGTGCGAATTGTTGTTGCAATGCACACACACACACACACACATTGATGGAAAAGTAGGAGTAAAAAAACAGTACTTCGCTTTTTAGGGCCGTTCGCTTTGGTTATTGATTGCAGGCATACGATTGCCATTTTATTACAAGCCCCAAAAATGGCCAGTGGAAAAAAGTGCAGCAGCATTGTTTTTTGGCCACGTTAATTGCCAGCGAAACCAAACATTTGCGTCAGCCCAACCACAGGCAGCGATGGCAGCCGCAGTTGCAGCCACAGTAGCAGCGTCAACGTCAGCGCCAGCCTCGACGTCAGCTGCAGCATCAGGGTTACCGTCGACATCGACAGCGACATGGACGACAACATCAACCGCCACTTAAATTGCCCAAACCGCGACAAGTGTCCTGCTGCGACTGCTGCCATGGTTGCGGCCAGCCATAGACACGGCCCATTGAAGCGCACAAGAAAACCATTCATTAGCGCTTATCAAGCCCCGACCTCAATGGCACTTTGATTTTGCGCTTAAGCTAAACTACACGACGTTTCTGCCTCCTTTTTTCTGCTTTTTCTCTTTTTTTGACAAGCATTTAACAAACGCCCAGCCTTGCTGCTCGCAATCGCTGACGTTTATTGTAAATGGCTGTCCAATGAAAATTGTTGTGGCCTATCAACGTCAGCGCGGCGGTGCATGGTGTGGGCGCTGGAAGGTACTGTCCTCAGTCATTAGTGAGGGAAAAAAACTTGTTGAGAGGATCGGGCAGAAAAAAAAACCAACAAAAAAATAACTGGCACTTTTATCGGCCTACACACAACGCTTGTAGCCTCTTGCCACGCTTTAGTTTAGTTGGCACTTGACAGTGTGGACAACAGGATGCTGGCATTGCCGGTGCTATCAATCAAATTGGCTCCTTCAACTGCGGTTATCAGGACATGTGTGGCAGATTATAAGAGATTTGCTTATTGGCTTGGACAAATATAGAGAGCAGCAAAAAAAAAAAAAGAAAATTATTGCAGAAGCAGCGTATGCGATATACGAGTTTTTTTTGCACTCGTTTTTCTAATACACGATTTCAACAATATATTCACAGACAAAATCCAAACAAAATCCGTACATACGTTTTGAAGGTATATTGGAAGCTGCCGAGTTTTTTGACAACTCTCTTCAATTTTAGTTAGTTTAGTTAATCGTTTTATAGTATTATTAATTGATCTATTTATGTAAAGGTCGTTATTTGAACTTTATTGCTGCGCCGAAGAGTATGCATTTTTTTTCCACAATGCAATTGACAATAAATTTTTTTTTTTAAGAAAATTACTTTTAAAGCTAGAAAACTCAATTTATTTTCTTCAATCCTTTAATATTATTTTTTTGACTATGAAACACAATATATATTAAAAATATTTCTATACACGAGTCTATGTTGAGCTGCTTGAATCATATACGTAGAAATTCTGGTAATAAAGCAAAAATTCATTCACTGTTTTAAACGTGGAACGTGACAAATGTAGAAAATATATATGTATGTTTCATAACTAATAAGATTTTTCACACTTAAGAGATGGATAACTACTGAGTTATTACTACATATTATTACAATCAATCTCTTCCATTATCTATTTAATTCTAATTTTAAAATTATTTTATTGCTTACATATTTTCTAATTGTATCATGGTTCAATAGTTAGTTGTGACTTGGGGCAAAGCTGGCCAGTCGGTCAAATAAAAGACCCTCACCGTGTTGGTGATATTATTGAGATACGTTTTATGTGTATTTATTTCGGCTATAGGATGTTTTAGTTTCAACTTTCTGTTGCCACTCGTTTCGTCAGCGTATTTAAATAAATAAAAACAGGGTATACAAAATAAATTCTTATTATCTCCTTTTCAAATTAACTTGGTTTTCTTTTTATAATGCTTTGCTTGTTTTCTCAAAGTTTTCATTTTGATTAATAATTACATATACTGGCGAATGGCAGTAATTAACTGCCATCTGACACTTTTCCACTCTTTCTTTCTTTGCATCACTGATTAGCTGACTAAAGCAAACAGTAAACGTTCGCTTAGCTGATCACCCAACTTTTCTTTATAATATGCAAATTTTTGTATACCCTGAGTCCATTGAAAATGCAAGTTCAGGGTATGATGGTTTCGTGAAAATGTGTTTAACAAGCAGACGCAGGAATGACAGACCCCACAAAGTATATATATTCTAGACCAGGACGACGAGTAGAGTCGATCTAGCCCTGTCCGTTTGAATTTCTGTTCGTCCAATAAACGCAACGAATTTGTAATCCACAAAAGCAAGAGACTTGAAATCTTAATGGCAAATTATTCCATACCGTACGCAGTCATAGTTTATCACGTTTTTCGATAACTCATCCCATTTTCTTGCTATCGATTAAAGACTTTTGCAATAGCAGCTCTGCGCAGGGTTCAGTGTAACTTCAAGTAGGGCACTCCCGGCTAGAGCACTCATACTTGTTACATATGCTTTCTAATTTGTCTTCAATTCATAGCATTTTTGAGTGGTGGCTTAACGATAACGAAGATGCGAACATTACATGTTGTACCTGTTTTTGTTGTTTTGCCGTGCAAATAATAAAGTTTATGCTCAAGCGAGCGTTTCATACCCTGCCTGTCTTCCATTAACACTCACACACTTCCACACACACATAACGGTTGCCGATTATTGCTGGTGTTGTAGGCGTGCAGCTAATGTTTCATTAGATTGCACTACTCCTACCAGAGGCCAGGGCTAACATCACTATGAGGAGGCAGACAGCGTCAGCTACATCGTGATTTCAAATAATAATTAAAACCCGGCAAATGTTGTTTGATGTTTTCATGTCGCACACAAGCAGCTGTAGCTATATACCTATGTGTGTGTGTACATTTCAGGCAATAGATTAAAGTCAGCGCATGGTAAGCCCCAAAGCGTATACTAATGGGCAGCCATGCAGACCCCATGACTGACCAACGGACTATGGGGCTGTCGTTAGCTGCCTGACGATCTAAATGAGCGTTGCATACCGCTCTGAGCGGCCAGGATAACGCGACGCCTGCACACACAGAGTCCTCGTGGTCGTTGCTGTACATATCCTGACAGCCATTGCTGCCAAAATGCTGTGTTATTTGAATAATTGAAAGGCTCACTCACACACACACACACATACACACACACACACACACACACACACACACACACACACACACACACACACACACACACATTCACACAGTGAAATAGATGAGCATACTGCCTGAAGTGCTATCAGCGTCAAGGACCGACGGCGGCAAAGGGAATTATGCATACGTATTTGTATGTCTAATGTCCAGCTGCACAAAGTCCAACGGATTTATAACTGATTTCTGGTGATTTAGTTGGCTCACAAAATGCAATGAGACGAGGCACAGTTTCTGGTGCGCTACTTCCGCACCCAGCATGGTCACTTGCTATGCAAAATGCTGCTCCATATGCCATGACAAACCGAATCTCATTTGTGCAGCCTGGCAACTCTGGCAGCTCTGTCCGCTAAAAGCTGCACCTTAAATGCACAAGTACAAGGATTCAACGAAAAGTGTGCCACAAGCCTGCGCAAAGTTAATTAAATTGCTATCGAAGCATATTCAATCAATCTAAATTAGTTCTGCGGTGCTGCCGCACAAAGCCCAAATTCTCGGGGCGTTGGCTGCCAACTAAACGTTTCGGCCATGTTAATTAGACGAGTCTGTTTTGCCGCGTGAACGGCAAAAGTTTTCACTTTTCAGTTCTCAACTTGCGCTTTCTTTTGCCATTCAGCGATAAGCAATCGGGCATAACTGAAATGATAAACAGCCCCTTTCGCATTAATCAATTATTGCCAGGCAATTTATTGCGTTGTTTTTGGGGCAACTGTCGGTCGAACGTTTATTGAAAATTCATGAGAAATTTTAACGCTAATCGAATTGACTTGAGGCACTTTCCTCAGCCGACGATATTCTTGCAAGAAATTGGCAATATAATTGCTTTATATGGAAAGCCGACAGATGTCAGCCGGTTGACAGTGTCAAATTCCAATCAAAATGCAAATTAATTATAAACAAAATGATTTGACATTTGCCTGAGCTATGCTTTGATTAAATTGCATTCCAGATGTTTGTCTTGCTTGAACGCCAATGTCCTTCAAGACTTTGCCTACGGTCAACATCACATTTTTGATTAGTGTTGACTGTAATGCGATCCTAGCAAGTGCAGCAGCTTCTATCTGAATGAAACAATAAATAAAGCACACAATAGTTTGGCTTTGTTTGCAAATCATATTTATGCATATCTACCTATCAATACTTAAATATTAAT
>JAWNPC010000904.1:0-20821 GCA_035045365.1 Drosophila leonis
TGACAATAGCAATAACTACAACAACTACAATGACAACAACAACAAATACAACAACAACAACTACAACATCAACAACGACATCAACCAACACCAAGAGTGCCGCGATGGTGTAAAGATGGATCAGCAAAGTGCCACCTTTGCTACCACATGAGCTGCGAAATGCAACAACAACAACAGCAACTACAAATGCAGAGGCAGCTCAATCGCCGCTAAAACGGAGGAGTGCCACGCTAGATGATGATGACGTAGATGATCCCGTGCTGAAGAGCTTCTGCAGCAATTTGCAATAATTCAAAAGCAAATTTGCTAATGAACAACATCAACTACAATTACAACCTAATGTACAACAACAACAACTACAACAAAATGTACAACAACAACAACAACAACAGCAAATACAGCAAATTGAACAAAAACAACAGCAGATACAACAAATTTTACAACATTAACTAACAAAAATACCTCCATTATTCTTGCCCATGGTGCCGAAAATCATGCCGCTGCAGGATAAACTACAGCTAAATCCAGCAGTGAAGGGATTCTGTACCAAAGCACCTGCCAATTCTAGCGAATCCTGTGTGAGGACATGGAAACGTATAATGCTATTCTGTCTTCCCTTGACGAAGGTGGTGAAGCAACTTCACCATTCCACGCCATGCGAATGGCTGAAGGAAAAACTTGGTGAAGTTGGCTTCACCACACGCTTCATTCGCGTCATGACGCACCGATTTTCAAAGAAGCCCTTGAACATATTCGAAGTTGAGCTGCCGACAATGGCTGACGGCAGCCACGAGCAGATTCTGGAGCTGAAAGTGCTGAGTGGCCAAAAAGTGAGGATCGAGCGGCAGGCCAAGCCGGTCGATCCCTCACAATGCCACCGCTGCCAGCATCCCTCAACGGCCTGCACAAAGCCGAGGGATGCCCCAGCTACGTGTTGCAACTGCAAAGGGGCACACGTCAGCTGCTTTAAAGGCTGCCCTGCCTTTAAGGCAGCTAGAAGCAAGCTCCTTTCATTACGAGCAATCCCAATTATAAAAAAGCAGCAGCAAACAACAACAACAGCAAGAACAGCAGCAACGAGCAAGTACAGCAAGCATATTTGTACTAATGAACACACTTACCTGACGAGCTGCAACTGAAGAATGAAACAAATACAGCGATGATGTCCGTATCCAGTGCCGCCACTACATGTTTTCTGAAAGAAAATTAAATAAATGTTAAATAAATGTAATAAATGTAAAATAATATAACACAAATAACAAGCAAACAAATCTACCCACACAAAGACTAGCTGCAACTAAAGCGATGATGTCCAAATCCAGTGTCGTTGCTAAATGTACCTGAAAAAAGAATAGAAAATACATGAAAATACAAAACAAATAAACATACTTATAAACAGCATACAATGAAATGCATCAATTCAAGCGCAATCAAGCGCAGTTACTATAAGCTTTTCTGCAAAGAAAACGTAAAACAAAACAAAACAACAAATACTCACATATATAACGACGAACTCCAAAATCGCCGTTATTTTTTCCTGCAAATAAGACGAAACTTATGTAAAACAACTATTTACATAACATCGAATATAAACACTTACATGAAGAAGAGCTGCAAATCCAGTGCAGACGGCCCGTTTCTAGAGTCGCCGCTACAAGTTCCTGAAAAGATGCCAAAACTTATGTAAAAATCTATTTACATAACATCAACATCAACAACACTCACCTACACGCAGCGTACAACGAGGAGCTGCACTCGCAAATCCACGCAGCGCTGCTCCAATACAGCGAAGATGCTCAACAGTGTTGCCGCTACAAGTCCTGAAAATACAAAAAATTCAAATAATATGAAAACTATGCTAAAAATTGCTAAGAACAACATATCTAATACAATTTTTACATACCATTATAGTCTTCTCTTTGGTCGCCTCCAGATGCCAGATGCCAGACGAAGCTTTTTCATAAAACCAGTGTATGTAAACATACATATACAACAACATGTATATATATAGACATATATATATATATATATGTGTGAATGCGTGAATACACATACAAACATGCTTGCCAATCGCAACGCAAGCATGTTTATTCACCCCAATCAGGCTGCAAGTGCCAGATGAGCTGCTGACGATGGGCCAATCCTGGTCCAAAGATGGCGGCCACTGCTGCAAAAAACACCTATGACGATCCAGAGAGGCTGCAATTACAATAAGATAATATAAATAGATGTAAAAGTCATGTAAATTAATATTAAGTAGTATATAACAAATTGTCAAAAATTAGTACTTACGCAGAACATGTATAAGCAGACGGGCCTATTCCGGCCAAATTACTAAGTCCACTGTCCCAAAATAGTTTAAGGACAGTCCAGAGGGGACGTAACTTCTAAGTATAGCCAAAAAAATTAATGTAATTTACTGACAAATAAACGATTTGTCCCAATTAGCACTGAAAATGTAAAACACCTATAGACGACGAGCAACCATATAGGGTCAAAATTGGCCCTATTATGCAGTTTTTTGCCCTGATGATAATGCTATTGGCTGGTCTAAACACAACAACAAAACCCAACGTATATAAAAAGTGTCACTTAAATAAGTAAAATTGTTAAATTTGCTATAAATTCAAATTAATTTGTCAACACAAAAAAATGTAAACAAAGCTGAAACAGCTGATCAGCCAAAGCTCTAAAAAGCTTTTTAGAACGAATGACATAGTCACCGCTAATGCGATACCCTAGCTATTAAGTAAATTGTTGTTGTATCTAAAGAAGAGAGCGCAAAACTCCAAACAAATCAAATGCAATTCACTTTGCTGTTACCAGAAGTCCAAAAAAGTTGCTACGATAGTAATAGGTTGGCTTAATAAACACGGCTAAACACTGCAGTGCAAGTCGACAAATAGAAGTAATGCAGCTGCAAAGGCTTCTGCCAATGCAAATGCAAATGCAAACGCTAAATCAAATAAAAATAAAAATGCAAATGCCAATACAATTTCAAAGCGTTTACAATTGCAATTGCAGATGCAATTGCAAATGCAAATGAAATTACAATTGCAGATACAAATGAAAATGCAAACGCAACTTATATTACAAATGAAAATTCAAATACAAATACAGGTGCAAATGCAAATGCAAATGCAAATGCAAACGCAAATGCCTTAGATAAGAAAATCAGACCCACTCCTCTGTACATACCATTTGCACCACAAATCCTGCCCGTCTTGCAGGGCATGAATAATCTAATTGGAGAAAACAATTATTACACCAAGCCAATAGCAGGGCATGGTTTGTGTGTGCAGTGCTTGGATATAGACTCATATCGCAAGTTGGTGCTTTAGAGAAAGCAACCTTGAATCGCACACTTATCAACTCAAGGCTGACAAAGGATATAGATTTGTTATCACATATCTACACCATTCCACTCCTAAAAGTTGGCTACGCCAAAAACTCGAAAAACTGGGACACAAAGTCCGGTACGTGAGCGTAATAAAGAAACGCTTCACACGTGAGCCACTCGACTTATTTGAGGTCGAGATTGACGCTGAAGCCAATAATAGCAATATCCTCAATGTGACAATGTGACAGTGACAGGAGGGCAAAAAGTTAAGATTGAACGCCCACTACGTAACGCAGACGCAGTCCAGTGTCATCGCTGCCAAAAATTTGGACACACCAAAAATTATTGCAGTAGACCATTCGTTTGCGTAAAATGCGCTGGCAATCACCCATCGACGGCCTGTCCAAAAACAAAAGATGATTGCCAGCCAGCAAAGTGTGCAAATTGTCATGGTGAGCATGCAGCAAGCTACAAAGGCTGCAAAGCTTTTAAGGATGCATACAAAATAAAAGAATCGGTTGGCATGCAACAGACAAATAAATCCAGCCCCAGCTGTGCGCCAACAGACAGCAAAAATGCACCGTACGAACGTACAAGCAATGCAACAACGACAGCAACAGCGTCAACAGCAACAGCAACGGCAACAAATAAACGGACATTTCAGCTATGCTGACGTCCTAATGATAGGCATTAGAGCTGACCAGCAAAAAAGGCAACAGCAACAGCAGCAACAGCAGCAACAACGCCAAAATCAGCAGCAACAGCGGCGTCAAAAAGAGCAGCAACTACAGCGTAAGCAACAGCTACTACAGCATCGGCAGCAGCAACAGCGCCCGCAACAACAACATCATACTTATCCAACTGAGACTATGGACGAATATGTTGATATTGCAAATAGCAAACAATCACGCATGCGCAACAAAAGTCGTAAGCTCGACCTCTTAATTGACCTTATGATGCCAATACTGCAGTTCTAGCAAGCGTAGAATTAAAGCTTGATAGACTGCTTGACGTAATCGCAACCCTCACTTCATGCTTAATGGCAAATCAATAGGCAAATATGAATAAAAATGTATAATTCTGCCACTACTCAAACAACATAAACCATTCCGATACCTGTAAATGCAAATACAAATGCAAATGCAAATGCAAATAATAGCCCAGAAAGTAAACTAAAAATCCTAGTATGGAATGCTGGTGGCCTGCGAAATAAAATAGATTATTTAAAAATATATACGCAAGCAAATAAAATTGACACTAAGTTGATTTCCGAAATGCACTTTATTAATAACAACGCAATACAAGCGAAGATGCCTGTGCTGCCACAAATTCCTTTACAGATGCCAGATCCGGCGCGAACTTCAATAATTGTGCCGCCAACAACTCCTATAGAGATGCCAGAGCTGGTGCCAACATCAGTGCCTGTGCCGCTAACAACTCCTACCCAGAAGCCAGAGTCGGCGCGATTTTAAGTGCCTGTGCCGCCAACAACTCCTATCCAGATGCCAGAGCCGGCGCCAACATCAGTGCCTGTGCCGCAAACAACTCCTATAGAGATGCCAGAGCCGGCGCCAACAACTCCTACCCAGAAGCCAGAGTCGGCGCGAACTTAAGTGCCTGTGCCGCCAACAACTCCTGTCCAGAAGCCGGACCCGGCGCCAACACCAGTGCCTGTGCCGCAAACAACTCCTATAGAGATGCCAGAGCCGGCGCCAACAACTCCTACCTAGAAGCCAGAGTCGGCGCCAACATCAGTGCCTGTGCCGCCAACAACTCCTACCCAGAAGCCAGAGTCGGCGCGAACTTAAAAGCCTGTGCCGCCAACAACTCCTGTCCAGATGCCAGAGCCGGCGCCAACATCAGTGCCTGTGCCGCCAACAACTCCTATAGAGATGCCAGAGCCGGCGCCAACAACTCCTACCCGGAAGCCGGAGCCGGCGCGAACTCCAGTGCCTGTGCCACCACTAACGCCACCGACGACCTAGACGAGATGAACGGCCTGCGTGTTCCCGACTAAATATTCTGGAAAAGAAGAAAAAACATATTAGTTAGTTAAATTTCACAAAGTTCAATTTAAATTCTTATTGTTTTGCCACTTTATAAACTTACACTACACACAACACTATTGTAAATTCACACAACACTGCCACTATTTTGCTAAATGTTAGCAAAACTAACCAATTGAGCACAACATGTTAAACTTGACATAGCTGTCGTCAAGTCAATCAAAAGTCAATAAAAATATTTAAATCCTCTCATTGAGACTTGGACGGTTGCTGGGTGCAGTCGAGCGGCCGCCCCACAGCCACAACACACGTCTCGGTCAGAAAAAAAAAGAAAAGTTTCTACGATAGTAATACTGTCACCTCACAAAAATACCTTGAACTTACTCTGGATCCAAAACTCCCCTGGCGAAAGCACATTCAGAACATTATACATAGGTACTATTAACACAGGACACAAAAAATTACACTGGTTACTCAATCACAAATCAAAACTATCACTTAACTCCAAAGTTACACTTTTCAAGTCACTAATTCAGCCTATATGGAGATACGGATGCTCCATTTGGGGAACAGCTGCTCCTTATCTCATAAAGAAACTTCAAAGTACTGAACATCGCATTATAAGACATTTTATTGGATTTCCATTTGCCAGGAATGATGATATCATGACAGACTTAAAGCTCAATTACGTCATTAATATTATCCAAGACACTTCTATCAAACAGAACTCTAGACACTCATCTCACCCAAATCCTCATGCACAATCACTCACATTTGATACTTTACATCCTTCCACATACAGACTTAAAAGAGCCCAGCTTGAACATCTACCAGACCTTATACTCCCTTTACCTAATCCACGCACACGTCCATAACTCATACTTTAATATGATCTTAATTTATTAACATAGCCCACACCAGTTACTCTCACATATTTTGTATCAATTCCACACACACACACTGAATATTTGTCAATGTTTTGCCAAAAAGAGGTTTTAAAGTTTTTCTTAGAAAAATGAAACCCACATACAATAGATGATTGCCATAACAAAAAAAAAAAAAAAAAAAGTTGCTACGATAGTAATAGGTTGGCTTAATAAACGCGGCTAAACACTGCAGTGCAAGTCGACAAATGGAAGAGTGAACATGTGTGTTTTCTTGAGCGGAGTAAAAATGGGAACTGGGTCAAATTAAAATTGGACTTTGACAATTTTATAAAATGAAATAAAATGAAATAAAAGGAAGCGGACATTTTGAAATTTAATTTAAAAATAAATAATGAAATTAAATAATTTAAAAAATGCAAATAATTAAAATAAAATAAATTTAAAAATAAAATTAAATAAAATAAAAATGAAATTAATTGCAATAAATGCAAATAAATGCAAATAAAGCAAAATGAAAAAATGAAAACGCAACTAAAAGAAATTAAATTTAATGCAATTAAATAAAAATGAAATAAATAAAAAAAAAAAAACAGTTAAATAAAATAAATTTAAAAAAAAAATGTATATTATTTGTGCAAATAAATAACATTAATTAAAAAATGTTATAAAAGTGTGAAACATGAACAATTGACAATTAAAGACATTTAATATTCAATACAACAACACAAAGCAAGACAAAATGCCAAAGAAGAACAACGCAAAGAGAAGGAAGAACAAAGCCAAGCCGGCTGCCCAGGCAACAGCGATGATCCAAGCCAGCGGCGGAGCAGCGGCTGGACATTCTTCGTAAATTGTGCGACCCTGATGCATTAAGTGTCCAGGAGAGGGCTTCTTTGGATTGTGCTGCCAATTACATGAGCGGTGAGTACTCTGATTCACATACATATACGCTCATAAAGCAACCAAAAGAAGCGACGCCAAAAACGGCGTCTTCTCCTCACACATCCATACATACAAACGACACGAAAGACTCAAAGACAAATGCCGAAACAAACGACACATGCAAATTCACTCAAAGCTGCACTTAAAACTACACTCAAAATGTCACTCAAAATTACACTCAATACGTGGACGACAAAATAAGAGACATGCAAAAGCACTCAATGCACAGCCAAAAAGTCACTCAAAGAGAGAATGAAAACTCTCTGGCAGTGTTGCCGTTTCAGCTTTTTTCCCGTCAGATCTGGCTTTTTTGAAAGTCCGACTGCGGGAAAAATTGGAAAACAGCGGGAAGCGGGAATTCTAGCTTTTTTGAAAATCGAAAAAGCATTTTTCAGATTTTTTTTATTTTTTCAATTTTATCAGTATATTTTGCTTGCATACATTATTTAGTGTTGAAATTGAAAATGTATCGATTAAGCAACAACTATTATCACTCAGTTTCCCACCTCTAGGTTATTCAAATTTTTGCTAATACTGTCATCGCTAATTAATGAGAAGTGTTTTTCAAATAAATTAAAAATGCCAAAAGAAATATACAAGCAGAAAATTTGTGATTTTGGCTGCATAGCACAGATTTTAAAGATTGGTTGAGGAAGGACTTAACCGATCCATCACGCGCTTTCTGTAGCTATTGCAAAAGCAAAAGCATTGAACAAAATAAAATAGATTTTGTCCAACAACCATTGCCAAAGACACTATTGAGCAGGAGGAGGCAGCTCTTTGTCTGTTCGTAGCTCAGCACACTGCAATTGCTCCCGTGCTCTAAAAATAAAGCTGCATCGCACAAAGTGCACATATGTTATTAAAAACATTTTAGCTCCGCATTTTTGCGATGATCTTGTAAAGGATATTGACAACTCAAAATTTAGCTTGCTGCTGGACGAGTCGACCGATATAAGCTATACAAAATTGCTTAGTATGTCAGTGTTAGTGTCAATAATGTGTTAAATTGATTTTTAAATATCTGTCTATATTTAAGTGTGGTTGTTAACTGCTTTTCTGTAGAACGTGGAGCTGTAGTATCCGCTTTTTTAAGCTTAATTAGGCTTGAAAGTGGAGATGCTATGGCAATGGTGGAAGGGTTGAGAAAGGAGCTTGCATTTCAGAAGATGAACAGTAAAAATTTGGTCGGTATTGGCACAGGTAACGCTAGTGTCATGGTTGGAACTAATAAAAGCGTATATGCAGAGCTCAAAAAGCATGTACCGTCCCTAATAAATAACAGCTTTTTTTTAACTTTTTTTGCTCGCGACTTTGCTTTTTTTGGATTTTTTTTTTGGTTGATCTAGCTTTTTTTGCTCCGGAAAAAACGGCAACACTGCTCTCTGCGAGCAGCCGTCAATTATAATAAAAGTGTTGCATACAGTCAGGGCACAATTCAAGTCAGCAACTACAACAACAACAATTCAAATACAAACGACTTACTGACAATAGCAATAAGTACAGCAACTACAATGACAACAAAAACAAATACAACAACAACAACTACAACATCAACATCAGCACCAACACCAACAACAACATCAACCAACACCAAAAGTGCCGCGATGGTGTAAAGATGGATCAGCAAAGTGCCACCTTTGCTACCACATGAGCTGCCAAATTCAACAACAACAACAACAGCAACTACAAATGCAGAGGCAGCTCAATCGCCGCTAAAACGGAGGAGTGCCGCGCTAGATGATGATGACGTAGATGATCCCGTGCTGAAGAGCTTCTGCAGCAATATGCAGCAATTTAAAAGCAAATTTGCTAATGAATTGCAGTTCGAGGCACGATAGCAACTACAACAACAACAGCAACTAGAACAAAATGAACAACAGCAACAACAATAACAACAACAGCAACTACAATTGCAACATAATGTACAACAATAACAACTACAACAAAATGTACAACAACAACAGCAAATACAACAAATTTTACAACAACAACGACTAAAGCAACAACTATCAAAAATACGTTCATTATTTTTGCCCATGGTGCCGCTGCTGGATAAACTCTCTCTACCAAAGCACCTGTCAATTCTAGCGAAGGGCTGCGTATCCTGTGTGAGGACATGGAAACGTATAATGCTATTCTGTCTTCGCTTGAGGAAGACGGAATACATTTACATACCCACCAGATGAGCAGCCTGAAGGGCTATAGAGTTATGGTGAAGCAACTTCAACATTCGACGCCATGCGAATGGCTGAAAGAAAAACTTGGTGAAGTTGGCTTCACCACACGTTTCATTCGCGTCATGACGCACCGATTTTCAAAGAAACCCTTGAACATATTCGAAGTTGAGCTGCCGACAATGGCTGACGGCAGCCACGAGAAGATTCTGGAGCTGAAAGTGCTGAGTGGCCAAAAAGTGAGGATCGAGCGGCAGGCCAAGCCGATCGATCCCTCACAATGCCACCGCTGCCAGGCATTCGGCCACACTAAGAACTACTGCCGACGCCCTTATCGCTGCATGAAGTGTGGAGGCGAGCATCCCTCAACGGCCTGCACAAAGCCGAGGGATGCCCCAGCTATGTTTTGCAACTGCAAAGGGGCACACTTCAGCTGCTTTAAAGGCTGCCCTGCCTTTAAGGCAGCTAGAAGCAAGCCCCTTTCAGTACGAGCAATCCCACTTATAAACAAGTAAGAAAACTCTAATCGGGGGTACTCGACTAGGAGATCCCCTGAACCCCGTCCGATCTGCGTTTTTAAATATATTCCGTATCTTGTATACATTTCAAACTTATACAAAATTTAATTAAATTGCCAATCTTGGACTTTCACAATCAAATAGCATGTTTGTCAAAAAAGTAGTTTTTTTTTTTAAATAATAGTAATAATAATTTAATAAAAGAAAAAAATAAAAAATTAAGAAAATCTGACATTTCCGCAACTGGAGTCGAACCAACATCACCTGACCTCCACCGCCATTGTGTTGTGAAAGAAGAACAATTAAAAATATTTGACATTGGCGGGGTTTGAACCCGGACCTGCAAGGCACGTCGGGCCTCGCTTCTATCAACAATAGCAAATTCGAAACTAAAGGCAGCTAAGAATTATAACAAAATTCAAGCAGTCAGCTGTTATTGTTGTGATTCTTAGAACAGACAAGAATACTCGCATTCGAATGTCTCAATGTATGTGTGCACATGTATAGAAAAAATGAAAACGGTGGTGGGTTTCTGGTCACATGTTGCAATTAACAAAACGTTTTGTTTAATTACTTCTGTGATACTTAATGGATTTCAATGAAATTTTCAGCATATGATTTACATATTATATTGAATATTTTGCAGTTGTATAAAATCGCAAACTCATTCACATATTGGCTATATTTGCAACTAACCTTCAATTTGAAAATTTTTGAAAAATTTTGAACCAATATCCAAAATATAACAAAAACCGAAATTGTATAAAATATAAATGAAACTAAATGCAACATTTGGAGACTCTAGCTTCAAACATGTACGAGATATAATTTATTAACTTCATTTCGATAAGGTTTTTAAACGATAACAGAAGAACGGGAAAAGTTATCGATTTTCTAAAACAAACTCGATATGCGCTGGCTATACAGGGACTTCCAAAAAAAAATTTAAAGTCTCTAGCTCTTATATGTTCTGAGATCGAGGCATTCATACATACGGACAGACGGACAGACAGACAGACAGACGGCCAGGGCTAAATCGACTCAGCTCGTCTCCCTGATCAAGAATATATATACTTTATGGGGTCCGCCACGCCCCCTTCTGCCTGTTACATACATTTGACAGCTTAACATAACTATTATAACAACACAAATAAACATACCCATAAACAGCATACAATGAAATGCATCAATTCAAGCGCAGTCAAGCGCAGTTACTATAAGCTTTTCTGCAAAGAAAACGTAAAACAAAACAAAACAACAAATACTCACCTATATAACGACGAGCTCCAAAATCGGCGTTATATGTTCCTGCAAATAAAACGAAACTTATGTAAAACAACTATTTACATAACATCGAATATAAACACTTACATGAAGAAGAGCTGCAAATCCAGTGAAGACGGCCCGTTTCCACAGTCGCCGCTACAAGTTCCTGAAAAGATGCCAAAACTTATGTAAAAATCTATTTACATAACATCAACATCAACAACACTCACCTACACGCAGCGTACAACGCAGCGCTGCTCCAATACAGCGAAGATGCTCAACAGTGTTGCCGCTACAAGTCCTGAAAATACAAAAAATATGAAAACTATGCTAAAAATTGCTAAGAACAACATATCTAATACAATTTTGACATACCATTATAGTCTTCTCTTTGGTCGCCTCCAGATGCCAGATGCCAGACGAAGCTTTTTCATACAAACGAAAAACGCAAATCACCAAATTCACGCATTAATGTATATAAATATATCCCTCTAACGCTCATAAGTGTCTTGAGACACTTATTTTATTTTTAAATTAAAAAAAAAAAATGGGAGCTTTTTTGTCTTTCAAATATTGGTTGATCGTTAATAAAACATTCAAATTTACTGAGAAAAAAGCTTTAAAAGCTCTCCAGTGCTTTAAACGGTACTTTTTATTTTCATAAACACAAAACATATGTTTTTTCGCGCGTGTAAATTGATCTGCTGCATGTGCTGTTGTGCAACAATTATTTTACAAAATCTGTGAAAGCAATCCATTTAAAATAATTTTTTATTGGAAGGTATGTTTATTTACAATTAAAACTAGTTTACAAAAATAAAAATAAATAAAAAAATGTGCGTTGTAGCTTAAAAACAGTGATAAGTGTCTTGAGACACTTTTGGGGCTGCAAGCAACTTTTTTTACCAGCAGCTATTTCACAACTGCTTGCAATTTTGTGTGTACACTTATTCATTATATGGATTGTTTTACTAGAAACTGACATATTAACCATATAAAGATGGCAAACCGGGTACGATTCAAATTATCCGATTTAACTGATGAACAGTTGTTGGAATTGTTTGAGAATGTCCCTTCCGATGCAGAGTTATCCGAGTCAAGTGACGACGAGGAAGATGACTTAAATGTGGCAGAAACTCTAATAGCTGCTGTGGAGGATATTAGCACAATATCATTTGCTTGTAATGATGAAGAGAATGTGCCTGATAATGGTCAGTCTGAGCCTATTATTAAATCCCTGAAAAGACAACGATCGCCACTACCAACTATTAAAGGTATAACATGCGTGGCTTTGCCATCTTCTGGTGGCTTTACTGGTGCTGGTAAGACAACAACATTGCGATATATTATTTTATATTATGTGATTAGTTAATTAATGTCTTTTAGGTATTGAATCAATAGCAAAGGAGCCGAGCAAAATTTTGTGGCGACAGCAATTTATGCAATTGCATGTAAACAATGTTGCTTTTCAAGGCGACTCTTCATTGCCGGCTGAAATAATGAATCTCAAAACTCCTTCAGAGATATTTCGCTATTTTTTTGATGCCAAAATCATGGATATGATAGTGGAAGAAACCATGCGCGCAGCTTTAGTGGAGAACATATCAACAAGATTCCAAATGAACATTGAAGATGTTCATCATTATATAGGAATTTTGATATATATGTCAATATATCGCTACCCGAGTATGAGAAGCTACTGGGGAAAAAATGCCTTTTTACCCATTGCATCCAGTATGAACCGCACAAAATTTGAGACAATTAAACAGCACCTGTCATTACGTGATGAAAGCCAGCGGATCAAAAAGGGACAACCAGGCTACGATCCATTATTTCGCACTAGAAGACTTGTCGATTATCTTAATACAAGATTTGACTCAGTGCCAAAGCAACCACGCCTCTGTGTTGACGAACAAATGTGTAGCACAAAGATGAAACATCACTTACGACAATATATGCCCAATAAGCCACACAAATGGGGTATTAAGCTGTTCGTTTTGTGTGATTCATATGGCTATGCATACCGATTCGAAATTTATAGTGGAGCAGGCGATAACATTGTCTTACCTGGTCACCCAGATCTTGGTGCTTCGGCCAACATAGTAGTACGTTTGACCAAAACAGTACAAAGCTTTAAGCACCACATCGTCTACTTTGATAATTTTTATACCTCTTTGCCTCTAATGGTATATTTGCGAGCAAAGGGTATTTATAGCCTTGGCACAGTACGTGCGAATCGAATCCCCAATTGCAAGCTACCTGACGATACAATCATTAACAAAAAGCCGAGAGGTTTTTCGACTGAGTTCGTATGCACGTCATACGGGGTAGAAGTCAGTAATGTACTTTGGAAGGATAACAAGGCCGTTCGCTTATTGTCAACTTACGTAGGTGTTAAACCGTTTGCTACGGAAAGTTTAAGTGAAAGAACACTTAAGACTGACCGTTATGACAGGAAGAAAAAGCAACATATTGAAATTGACTGTCCGCAAATAATTCGGGAATATAACTCACATATGGGCGGCGTTGATCTTATGGATGGACTTATGGGCCGTTATCACATCAAAGCTAAAACCAAAGATGCTGCTACTCGAATTTTGTATCATTGTATTGATATGGCAGCAACAAATGCTTATATTCTTTATAGGCGAATTCAAAAACAAAACGCAATCAGTGACAAATTGATGGAACTTCCCGATTTTCGCGAGTCAATCGCTGAAGGATTGGTGGCTTTTAGAAATAAAGCCCACGCAGGTCGTCCAGTCAGTACCGTATCTCTACAAGACCAGATGCAGTCACCATCTTTGCGAACAGATCGGTCACCTTTTTCACAATCCCCACGGGCCCGACCATCACAGCTTCAGCTTAAACTTGGAAAAAAAACTTTACACCCAATAGCGGAATTACGTTTTGACCAAGTCAACCACTTCCCAAATTGGTTGGATCGGGACAATAAGAGACGGTGCAAGCTCTGTAAATCATCACAAACGCAATGCATTTGTGAAAAATGTAATTTACATCTATGCTGCACATCAACAAAAAATTGTTTTAAAACATATCATATGAATAATAAAAATTAACATTTCTATTAAATACGTTTTTTTTTACTCTTAGATGCCCAAGAGTGTCTTGAGACACTTATTACCTTTTTTGCACCTGACGGCTAAACAAAAACTTCTATATTTTTTCTGAGTTCATTTTTGAGTTTAGAAGCCTAAATTTACTTTAAAAAAAATTATTCCAATTATTTTCCTCCAATAGTTTAGAAAACAGCATTAGAGGGATATATACAAACATATACGTATATATAAACATATATATATGTATGTGTAAATGCGTGAATGCAAATACAAACATGTTTACCAATCGCAACGCAAGCTTGAACATCTACCAGACCTTACACTCCCTTTACCTAATCCGCGCGCACGCACATAACTCATACCTCAATATGATCTTTATGTATTAATATAGCCCACACCAGTTACTCTCACATATTTTGTATCAATTCCACACACACACTGAATATTTGTCAATGTTTTGCCAAAAAGTGGTTTTAAAGTTTTTCTTAAAAAAATTAAACCCACATACAATAAATGATTGCCATAATAATAATAAAAAAAAAAAAATAAAAAAAATGTAAATTACTGACAAATAGCTTAAAACAATTTGTCCCAATTAGCACTGAAATTGTAAAACACGTATAGACAACGAGCAACCATATAGGGTCAAAATTGGCCCTATTATGCAGTTTTCTGCTCTGATGATGCTATTGGCTGGTCCAAACACACCAACAAAACCCAAGGTATATAAAAAATGTCACTAAAATATTAAAAGTAAAATTGTTAAATTGTTAAATTTGCTTTAAATTCAAATCAATTTGCCAACACAAAAATATGTAAACAAAGCTGAAACAGCTGATCAGTCAAAGCTCTAAAAAGCTTTTTAGAACGAGTGACATAGGCACCGCCAATGCGATACCCTAGCTATTAAGTAAATTGTTGTTGTATCTAAAGAAGAGAGCGCAAAACTCCAAACAAATCAAATGCAATTCACTTTGCTGTTACCAGAAGTCCAAAAAAGTTGCTACGATAGTAATAGGTTGGCTTAATAAACACGGCTAAACACTGCAGTGCAAGTCGACAAATAGAAGTAATGCAGCTGCAAAGGCTTCTGCCAATGCAAATGCAAATGCAAACGCTAAATCAAATAAAAATAAAAATGCAAATGCCAATACAATTTCAAAGCGTTTACAATTGCAATTGCAGATGCAATTGCAAATGCAAATGAAATTACAATTGCAGATACAAATGAAATGCAAACGCAACTTATATTGCAAATAAAAATTCAAATACAAATACAGGTGCAAATGCAAATGAAAATGCAAACGCAAATGCCTTAGAGAAGAAAATCAGACCCACTCCTCTGTACATACCATCTGTACCACAAATCCTGCCCGTCTTGCAGGGCATGAATAATCTAATTGGAGAAAACAATTATTACACCAAGCCAATAGCAGGGCATGGTTTGCGTGTGCAGTGCTTAGATATAGATTCATATCGCAAGCTGGTGCACTACTTTAGAGAAAACAACCTTGAATCGCACACTTATCACTCCTGAAAGTTGGCTACGAAAAAAACTCGAGCAACGTACGTAAGCGTAATAAAGAAACGCTTCACACGTGAGCCACTCGACTTATTTAAGGTCGAGATTGACGCTGAAGCCAATAATGGCAATATCCGCAATGATACAGTGCTTGGAGGGCAAAAAGTTAAGATTGAACGCCCACTACGTAACGCAGACTCTGTCCAGTGTCATCGCTGCCAAAAATTTGGACACACCAAAAATTATTGCCGTAGACCATTCGTTTGCCTAAAATGCGCTGGCAATCACCCATCGACGGCCAAAAACAAAAGATGATAACCAACGTGCAAAGTGTGCAAACTGTCATGGTGAGCATGCAGCAAGCTACAAAGGCTGCAAAGCTTTTAAGGATGCATGCAAGTTTAAAGAATCGGTTGGCATGCAACAGACAAATAAATTTGTGACGACTTTCTTACGCAGCCGTGACAATCCAGCCTCAGCTGTGCGCCAACAGACAGCAAAAATGCAACATACAAAGCAACATACAAGCAATGCGACAACAACAGCAACAGCGTCAACAGCAGCAGCAACGGCAGCAAATAAACGGACAATTCAGCTAGGCAGACGTCCTTATGGAAGGCATTAGAGCTGACCAGCAAAAAAGGCAACAGCAGCAGCAACAGCAGCAACAGCCACAGCAACAGCAACGGCAGCCAATAAGGAAACAAATCAGCTATGCAAACGAAGCAACAGCAGCAGCAGCAGCATCAACAAGAACTGCGACGCAAACAACAGCAGCTGCAGCAGCGTCAACAAGAGCAGCAAAAGCAACAGCTACTACAGCGTCGGCAGCAGCAACAGCGCCAGCAACAACAACATCATACTTATCCAAGTGAAACTATGGACGAATATGATGAGAATAGCGACAGCGATGTTGATACTGCAAATAGCAAACAATCACGCATGCGCAACAAAAGTCGTAAGCTCGACCTCTTAATTGACCTTATGATATATCCAGTAACTGACAATGCCAATACTGCAGTTCTAGCAAGCGTAGAATCAAAGCTCGATAGACTGCTTGATGTAATCACAACCCTCACTACATGCTTAATGGCAAATCAATCGGCAAATATTAATCAAAATGTATAATTCTGCCACTACTCAAACAACATTAACCATTCTGATACCAGTAAATGCAAATACAAATGCAAATGCAAATAATAGCCCAGAAAGTAAACTTAAAATCCTAGTATGAAATGCTGGTGGCCTGCGAAATAAAATAGACTACTTAAAAGTGTATACGCAGACAAAAAAAATTGATATTATGTTAATTTCTGAAACGCACTTGATTAATAACAACACAATACAATTGGAAGACTACTGTACTTACCTGGCAATCTTCAATAAAATAGTCGCAGAGGAGGTGCTGCTCTACTAATCAAGAAGCATATACGACACCTAGAAACTGTCAATATCTGCTCGGAGATGATTCAATGCACGGCTGTTGTCATCCCAATGGCAAATGGCACCACATTGAATATATCCTCAATTTACTGTGCGCCGCAACAGACATGGCGAGACGAAGACTTTAAAAACCTAATTGAACAGCATGGTAAAAACTTTATAATTGCAGGTGATTGGAATGCGAAAAGTAGCTGGTGGGGTAATGCCAAGTCATGCTGCAGGGGCAGAACAATATTAAATGTTGTACAGAACAATAATAACTACAACATACTAGCTACTGGATCTCCTACGCATTTCCGTACAATAGGAAAAGTCCACTAACTGCCATTGACTTTGCCATATACGATGGAATAAGCAGTGACCAAATAAATATTAAGGATGCATGCAATCCAAACAGCTTGACTTCTGACCATGTGCCGCTCTTAATTGAGGTTATGGACAGAAAACCGCAAATAAGTCAGAAATCAAGCTGTTACTTACTTCCATTAAGTGCCAGCACTGAAATCTTCCAGGAATGGTTAAATGAACACATCCATCTAAACACCGAAATATCATGCAGTGATGATGTAAATGATGCTGCTCTCATCCTAGAGCGCAACATAGTTGATGCCGCCATCCATGCATCAAATATGACGCACAGTGTGAGTCGAGGACGTGGCCAATATGGCGACAACAGAAACAACAGAAATGGCGATTTGAGCATTTAATTACAAAGTATGATTGAATGCAAGCGGCTCATACAAAGGTATATTCTTTGTAATCGTAACATGACGGCCAAGCGAACTTACAATTCTATATCAAAAGCCATTAAACAAGAAACAAAAGTTGCAAAAAACAAGAAATTGGACAGGCTGGTCAACTCAATTGACCCTAGTGATCGATTTAGCATGCAGAAGCTATGGCGACTCACTAGCTCAATTAAAAGACAGCCTACTCCAAACTTGCCGATCAAAAAAAAAAAAAAAAAAAAAAAAAAAAAAAAAATTCGTCGCAAATTCAGATGCAAATGCTAGAAACAGCAACGACAGCAGTTGTTGCAATGTCTGCCAGCTGTCAATGATGCAACATCAAAAACATCCACTGTATTTAGTCCTATTCGCGTCCAAGAGGTATTGGCTGAAATAAATAATCTGAAAATTAAAAAATAGCCCCAATCCTGTACACAATATACACTGCTGATATTCCTTTGCCAGTTTTGCGAAAACAAAGTTATGAATTTGGCAACAGAATGCTGCTCGGCACGTACGCTGATGATACTGCCGTACTATCAGTTAGTAAAAGTCAAAAGAATGAAATGAAGCAACTTAAGCACTACTTAAATACGTTCAATGAATGGACAAAAAAGTGGTGCATTAAAATTAAAATTTCAAAAACAGTTCATGTCTTGCACTCCCTGAGATGTGTCGAAAATAACCATCAGGATGTCATCATTGCAGACAAAGAAATCCCTAGCTCATCAAAACAACGGTATCTGGGCGTGCAGCTGGATGTCAAGTTATTAAATGCCAATATAAGTAAACTGCCGCGTAAGATCAAGGTTATGCTATATAAACAACTAATAGCACCAATTTGGTAATATGCTATGCCAATTTGGGGCTCGCTTGTCAACGCTACTAACTTTGATGAAATTCAAGTTTTTCAGAATAAAAGTCTTCGAAAAATAGCTGGAGTGCCATGGTATGTTAGCAACAACACGTCACATACTGACCTGCAAGTTGACACTGTTAACCAAGTTCGAGTCGCTTTGCGACAAATATGTTAGTAGTTTTCTTTGCCATCCAAATCCGGAAGTAAGAAGTGTTGCTGTCGATCCGTATGTGCCACTGTGCCTACACAGACAGCGCTACTCGCTAAAACAAATTAATAACCAAACAAGTAAGAAAACTCTAGTCGGGGGTACCCGACTAGGAGATCCCCCGAACCCCGTCCGATCTGCGTTTTTAAATACATTCCGTATCTTGTATACATTACAAACTCATACAAAATTTAAATAAATTGCCAATCTTGCACTTTCACAATCAAATTGCATGTTTGTCAAAAAAGTAGTTTTATTTACTATATATTTATAACAAAATTCAAGCAGTCAGCTGTAATTGTTGTGATTCTTAGAACTGACAAGAATACTCGCATTCGAATGTCTGAATGTATGTGTGCACATGTATAGAAAAAATGAAAACGGGGGTGGGTTTCTGGTCACATGTTGCAATTGACAAAACGTTTTGTTTAATTACTTTTGTGATACTTAATGGATTTCAATGAAATTTTCAGCATATGATCTACATATTATATTGAATATTTGTCAATTGCCTAAAATCGCAAAATCATTCACATATTGGCTATATTTGCAACTAACCTTCAATTTGAAAATTTTTGAAAAATTTTGAACCAATATCCAAAATATAACAAAAACCGAAATTGTATAAAATATAAATGAAACTAAATGCAATATTTGGAGATTCTAGCTACAAAGATGTACGAGATATAATTTATTAACTTCATTTCGATAAGGTTTTTAATCGATAACAAAAGAACGAGAAAAGTTATCGATTTTCTAAAAAAAACTCGATATGCGCGTGCTATACAGGGACTTCCAAAAAAAATTTCAAGTCTCTAGGTCCTATATGTTTTGATATCGACGCGTTCATACATACGGACAGAAGGACAGACGGACAGACTGACAGACGGACAGACAGACTGACGGACAGGGCTAAATCGACTGAGCACGTCTCCCTGATCAAGAATATATATACTTTATGGGGTCTGCCACGCCCCCTTCTGCCTGTTACATATATTTGACAGCTTAACAAAACCATTATACCCTGATTTCCCATTTTCAATGGGTTCAGGGTATAAAAACGCTTTAAGAGCAGCACCAATAGAGGGTGGACAACGAGAGACTGCAAACCCTCATAAATACGCCCAGATTCCTGACAGTGGATCTGCCAAGACAACTGACGCTTCTTCAGCAGAGTCGCCTTGACCTAGCCAATAGACAGCTTGCTAAATCTATTGACTATGGTATCAGGCACCTGCAGCATATTTGCAGAATGCATGCACTTGCCAGAGCCAGAGCCAACGCCAACGCCATTGACAGCGCTGCCAGAGCCACTACAAATCCTAGCATAGATGCTAGTCTTAGTGCCAGAGCCGGCGCGAACTTTAGATGCCAGAGCCACTCATGCCAGACTGCATATGTCTGAGCAACAAACGGCACCACTTCAAAGACGCCCGCCTGGAAACGACGACGATCTAGACGACGAGATGAACGGCCTGCCTGTTCTCGACTAATAAACCTGAAAAGGAAGAAAAAAAACAGATTAGTTAGTTAAATTTCACAAAATTCAATTTAAATTCTTATTGTTTTGCCACTGTTCAGGCTTGAACATATGATAATATACAAAGATTGTAAACATGCCTTCTTCGCACTCAACGACTAGCAGGTAGTGCAAAACCAATGGATAAGGACCACATGTTTGGAATCTAAAATTAGATACACCAACGCTGAGCCTTACAAACTCAGCAATAGATAAGCTAGATTTAAGGGTTGATTTTATGCATGAGCCAGGGTATATATACACTGGCTCAGAAGAATAAAGATTAATATAAAACTGAACACCACCGCAGTTAAACGTATTCAGCC
>JAWNPC010000910.1:0-10508 GCA_035045365.1 Drosophila leonis
CATCTAGCTGTTTAGTTTAGATAAACTTTTTTAAGACCATCTGAATCTTAGATACTTTTTATTGTTATTATTGTTTATCTTCTATCTATATAATATCTAAATATCTTTTTATATATATTCTTACCAGAGATTTTTTTATTTATCTCTAGATACCTTTTATTGGAAAGATAGTTTTGCCTTTACTGATCTTAGCTTGTGCACTTCATAGATCTTTTTTTTTTGAGTATAACTTTCTGCTTTTTAGCTGGCTTTTGTTATTCCTACTACAAATCTCTGCTGAGTACTCAGTGTGCGGTTTCTTCAATACTTTCTATAGCAGAGATATGTTTGAGTTTCATCTAGCCATAGTTACTCCAACAACAGACTCTCTGAGTGGGAGCTCTATAGTCCTATGAGCTCTAGAGATACTTTTGTCCTTTACCTCTAGAGAAAACAGTATCTTTAGAGCTTATAGGAGCTCAAGGACTCTGTTGTAAGAGTAACTAGGGCTAGATGTCATATCATAGTTGCTTCTTATTGGACATATGTAGAGCTGCTCATCATCCAGCCTAACTGAGAGCTATTTTCAGATACTTTTTATTGGGTATGTCATATTCATCTGGACATTTATATACTTATTGTATACAAAACTGTCTGAGGTCACACTGCATAGCTTTTTTGGACAATTAGTTATGATAGATATTTGGATATATTTGGCTTTTCATGTTCATTCATCTTCCTTTAATGTATGCTTCATATATGCTTCGTAATTTAATAGTTATCTATTTAATAAAAATCTGTTCATTAAGCCTTAGTGTGAGTTCTATAGAGCTTTTTTTCATTTAACCGATATTTATAATCTATATCTAAACATCTATATAAATGTATCAGTGCAAGATCTATAGTTTTCTTAGCTCTATAGATACTTTTTATTGTGTAAATACATCTAACATTAAGCTAGCCTTTGAGCTAAACTCTCTGCTATAGTCTGAGCTGCATAGATATATTTCAAATGATATCAAAGATATCTAAGCTCTTCAACTAACAATTCTTACACCTACAACATTCATACTCAATGCCAACTGTATAGTTCTATGAGCTCAACAAGTCTGCCGTAGCTCAGTTAGATACTTATGATTTTCATACAGCCCAAACCCTATAATTCCTGCTTTCGGTTAGGGCAAACGCAGCACATAAATTACCCGTGCGATTCACGACAAAGGAAGCAGCAGCAAAGAAAAAGACAGAATTTGGAGCAGATTGCTTATCAGAAATGTTGAAATGTTTCCCGACTCGAAGAGCACAACTGACAGCTTCAAGGCAAGCCCAGTTAGAAGAACTGGAGCCTCTCTCTCTCACTCTCTCTCGCTCTCTCTGTCTTTCTGATTGTGTCAGCCAGATAGCGAACGGAACTTTGCAAATTCGCAAGTGTGAATTCCCGCTTTTTCCACCTTCAGCCCCGCCCCCCCTTTTTTTTTGTTGGCGTGTGAAAGCGCAAATTCTGATTATAAACCCAAAAAGCAACTGAATAGCGACTGTAATTTATAGACTAGCCTGACAGCCAGACAGACAGACAGATGCCCCTCCATCTCGGAGGCTACTCCCCAACGCTTTTCGTTTTCACTTCCTATCGCCAAAAAAAAAAGAAAAAAAAAACCCCTTCCCGCAACACATTTTGGTATTTTTTTTTGTTTCTCATGATAAATTTGCGTGGTTTATCCTGCGGCTAACAACAAATTATGGTTCTTAAATTCTCTCTCACTCTTTGTCTCTCTGTCTCTCTGTGTGCCAGTTGTTGGCCTTAGCTGTTGATAATGTTAGCCAAACACGAAATGAAATGCCCATAAAACTGTTGTTGTTCGCATTTCAGATACAACGCAAATAAATTGCTGCACCAATTGCACGCTCTTTAATGTATCTCTGGGCTCTTTTCGGCTATTCGAGTTGGAATAAAAATAACTCAAAAACTATAATATTATATCTTAAGTTTTTTTCGGCCCCAGAGCAACGGCTGAAAATTGATATTGTAACACAGTTCGAGGGTACAAAACGGATTTACATTTCAACTTTAGTGTTACAAAGCTTGTCAAATTAAATATTATAACAAAACTGTTTTGTGGCTTAGAACTGTTGAATGTGGAGCAAAGTTAATGCAATTGAAGGCGTGGCTATGAAGTTTGGGATAACGATTATAACTAGGCTAAGAGTTTATTCTGTAAATGATTGAAGACTTGCATCTAGTATATGCATGATAGCAAATGTCTATATACATATATAAGCTATGTCTATAAAACTTTCTATCAGAATAGATCTACATATGCATTATATAGCTACCATATATCTATAAGAATATGGTATTCTTGTTTGTTATTTTATCATGCTGAATGCATATGATTTGCAAAATATCTTATCATTTTCCATATCATAGAACTATGTGGGAAAAGCCTTCGAAAAGTAGGTTAATAGCTAGAAAATTAATTTGTTCTTCAACATATCAATGATACAAATGATATATAATGTATATATATATATATATATATATATAACATAATTGTATATGATATTATCAACGTATCATATATTTTGAAAAATGTAATGAAGCTTATGCAAACTCAAATTAATCAGAAGATATATACAAGGTGCAATTCAAAAGTTCCAGGACTTTATAAAAAATAGATTTTCTTTGGCAAAAATTTTATTGGTCGCCTTCGAAATAGTCCCCTTCGGACTGAATACAACGATTTGCACGATCAAGAAGATTATCAAATGACTTTTTTAGGTCATCCTTCGGTATGGCGTTGAGTATGGCGATCGAAGCCTTTTGAATAGCATCAATGTCAGCATACCGTTTTCCTTTCATTGCCAAATGAAGTTTTCCGAACAAGTAGAAGTCGCGAAAACGTTTAAACCACTCGTGAATGCGGCTACGGGATAGACAATCGTCGCCATAAACTTTTTTCATCATTTGATGAGTTTCGGTAAATGTTTTACCAAGTTTAAAACAAAACTTGATGTTCGCTCTTTGTTCGACGGACACAACAAAAGTACTGTCACTTTTAGCGCGATATCTCGGCTTCTATATGTCCGAATGTCATGAAAATTTGACACAACATGACAGAGAAATAGACAATCAAACGATAAAATTTTCAGACAGATGGCGCCATTTAAAAAGTCCTGGAACTTTTGAATTGCACCTTGTAAATTCTAGAAAATGTTAACAATATATCTCTATGACTCACAGACTCACTGACTTCTAAGCACTATATCTAGAAAAGTATTTAAGCTGCTTTTAATGTCAGCTGAACTTTCTTTCCCGTCAAATCCACTAATATACCAATTGAGAAATTTGCCAAATCTCAACAATTTTCGTTAATCTTGAAGCTAAAAGCTCGTTTAGACTGCAATTTGTAAAATTTGTACGATTTTGAAGCACTATTTGGCTAAAGAGCATTTAATTTGCTGGTACTTTGACAATTATGCTCTAATGACAGCCGCTGGCAACATTTGAGGCAGAGAAAGACAAAGAGCGATAGAGACAGAGAGAGATAGAGAGAGAGAGAGAGAGAGAGAGAGAGAGAGAGAGAGCTTTCGCAAATACTTCGTGGCTTGACCCTGTTTTGAACCAGCGACCGCTGCCGTTGTCATTAGCAGTTGATATGCCATTTAGTTAACAAGCACACTGTCAAAATATGCTTATTTATTGTAATAATAATTCATTTGATTAGCCTCGAACTGAGGCTGCCGTGGCGGTTGGTGGTGTCCGAGTCGGACTCTTGAAACAAAACGCCCCATTAGCCTTTCTAAAACAGCAGCTGAGGATCTGGGGGATCGAGACTTGGCTCCTAAATGCGATCACGTTTAAGTTGTCCAAAATACGACATGACTACGAAATGGACGTGGATGCTGACTACTGTGCAGCGCAGCACAGCCCCAGCCTGCAGTTAACGAAAGGAAAGTAATATATATTTATAAAAAGTTATATATATATAAATAGAGTTTTTTCTGATCGTGTTTGTTGCTTTTGGTTTTTTATTGAGCCATTATTAAGTTATAAACACGTTGCCATTGATACAAATACAAATAAATATGAACTCGATCATAACATTTTTTTTTTTTTTTGCTCTTTGGCCAATTGTTCAGAAAAGAAAGACAGCAGCCAGAGCTGAGCTCTTGGAGTAGAAGCCAAGTGAAAGGTCCTGGACCTGCCTCACATCTCGACCAGACACTTTGTTTATGTGCACATTTCGTGGAAACGTTTGCCCAGAGACCTGGACGTGGACGTCGACCAAAATGTTATAAATAAATATTGCCATGTTTGATATTCTCTGTGTGTGAACAGGCCCAGACCCAGGTTGCTGGCGACGTGGGCGAGTCTTAGCGCTATTTTTTTTTTGTATCTGGGATTTGCGATGTGTTCGCTGTGCATTTGTTTTAATGGCCCATTCCGAATTGAGTTGTTGGCCCAGCCTTTTGGTGGGCGTCCATCCGGAACCGGGTGGCACAACCAAAGCCGAAACCAAAACCAAATTGCACTCACAGTTCAATTTGTGCAGCATCATTTAGTCGAATTTTATTGTGGGCTAAAAGAAACAATTAAGCGCGCCCAAGCGCTGCTACAACCAAATAGCAATAGAGAGCGGAATATCACAGTTGCAGTTGTCTGTCACAATGAGTGATCACTGTAGTGCATGCAAAAGTGACGGTGCTTGAAAGCTTAAGCAAACACATAGAAACAGGGCCTACTAAACTGGGATAGCAGCTGTGCATGGAGCTGAGTTGTTAACTGCAGCTGAAAGCTCACTAATACATATGCAGATAAATTTCGTGGAATAAAAAGCTTTCGTAAGTCAGTTAAGATAAGGAACGAGGCAATCACATAATCAGAACACACAAATGAGCAAGTCAGTAAACTACGATACAAATTATGGACTTGAGCTTAAAGCTCTTAACTACTATTCGATCTTAATTATCTAAACGCTTCCATTGACTATATCTTTACACAGGTTAAATAAATCAAGAAAAAATCTGCTTGCTGATATTCGAGCTTTAAGCGAAAACTTTATGCTCCCTAATACAAATGCTGTAAATATTAATAATGAATCAAATTTTGAAGCAATTTTTCTAAAAGAACAAGGCTTTCATAGAAAACAAAAACAAGAAAGCAAAACTCTGAATATTAGATTAAGCTTAAGGCAAATCAATACAGAGGCAAGTGGATTTAGAGCAATCAAGCTTTTGAAGAAGCTTTACTTAGGGACAAGTTTTTTACGCATACATCATACAAATGTATGTAGATATTGGCTAACAAATAGCTTTAAGTTCGTTGAAGCAAAAGTTTCTTTTACATGGAATTTACATAATTATGAAAACTGAATTAATACAGCAGTTAAATGAAGCTCAAAGCTCACCAAGGCAAATGCAAGTACATTAAAATCAACAGAAAGTTGATCAAAGTAAAGTTTGCTTAAGATAGAGCTTTCACACATATAGAACACTCAGATGAGGCAACAACTCTATTGACTGCTGATAACTGAAGCCTTAAGCTCACCTACACAAATGTAATCAGATCTTAATGAACAAGTTTAAAAACAAAAGAAAAGCAGATGAGGCATTACCTGTCATCGAATATAACTGTTCTAACTGTTAGCTTAAACCTAAAGCTTATAAATAATTATAAACAAATTCTGTGGTTTATACAAAGATTAATTGTGTATGCCCACTATAGCTTTATCTGCAGCATCTGTGACCTTTTCATACGCGAGCTGCGAGAACATAAACAAATTAAGAAACTACGAAATATAAAACTAATATAGGGGGGCTGGCACATTAGATCTTGGCTGACGTTTGCAGCAATTAGCGGGATTAATTGCTTTCGTGTTCGAGAAACAGAGAGAGAGAGAAGTGAAGAAACAGCTACCCGTAGACCTCACCTAGTAACCTCAGAGCCGCAGCCAAAACAATTAGAATCAACATATAAAAAACTGACATTTGAATTATAAGAGAAAAAGCGAAAAAAAAAAATGAAGAGAAAAACAGAAAACTGCGCATGAGGCATGAGTCAAGCCAAAGTCAAATGTTGTTTGCCCAAGTGGGCTCCATTTTTGGTTTGCTGCC
The DNA here is from genome assembly GCA_035045365.1 of Drosophila leonis. Classification (NCBI taxonomy): domain Eukaryota; kingdom Metazoa; phylum Arthropoda; class Insecta; order Diptera; family Drosophilidae; genus Drosophila; species Drosophila leonis. The sequence goes on from JAWNPC010000910.1 coordinate 6,094, forward strand.
AGTTCTCGGATGCAACGCAAACGCCCAAAAGCATATGCTCCCGCACACCCTGCTTGCTGCTTTCATGCATTAGCTGTTTCTAGTGGGCGTGACAGCCTCGAACAGCCCACACAGACACAGGTCGGCAGAGACTGAAACAGAGGCAGACTTGTGGAAACACCAGCAGCTAAGTAAAGCCAATAAATGGCATTAACCAAATGTGGTAAAAACAATTTTGAAACTTGTTAATAAGTAAACGCTAACACACACACACACACACACACTCAGAGGCCTTTGCCTATGTTTTATAAATTTCCCACAATTGTTTTCAGTGTAGGTGTGTTTGATTTCTTTTTTACAATGCTTCACTGACCAGGCCGCTGTCCAAGTCAAAGCCAATCCCCACAGCCAAACTCAACTCATATGCAAATTTGTTTGTTTTTGTTTTTTTGCCTCTTGGTTTTCTCAGAGATTAGTGTGACAGCTGAGCGACGATTTGTTGAAAAATTATGGACAGTAGTCGCTGCCAGAAACAATAACAATAAATTTCAATATGCTCTGTAAAAGCAGGAAGCTTTGCTCACTCTCTATGGGTGGGTGGGGTCCTCGCTTTCGCATAATGATGTGTAATATTTGGCCAAGTCAAAAGATCAGGCCTTGTCTTCTGGCCAACAGGGAGCAGCATTAGAAAGTCGAAACTGTGCATGAAAGCCGAACGGTTCGGGGCGAAGCTTTTAAGTTAATGTTGTTATAGATACGAGCACTCGAGTCCAGTTAATCATCTTAATAGTAATAATAGATGTGGCCAGGATTTGTTTTTTTTTTTGCTTTTTTTGCCAGAGGCCATGATAACACCAAATGCTATTAACTAGAAATATGCAAAGAGACAGTGAAAGCTTTCAGCCTGGGCCAAACTAAACGAAAGTTGCGGGTGGCTGGGTAAAGTTTTTATTGGAAAAACCAAAAGCTTTAGTTCTATGTTGAAAAACAAAACCAGAAGAAGAATTTGATTTATAAAGTTGAAAATTATCAAATTTGTTGGTAATTTTGAAATATGAAATTTATTTTAAATATATTTTGGATCTGCATTATCTGTAGACGTGAGATTGTGAAAGAAATAGCAATTTCAACAGCCAAAAAATTGTTTAAAGTTGATTTAGAGAGTAAACAATGTTTATACATATTTACGAATAAGCACTGTAAAAGCAAAAATTTTAATATAATAATTTATTGGCTTTAAACAGAAAAAGTCAAAGATCTATACGCTTAAATTCGCATGAAAGTCACCTACAATATTATTTATTTTTTGAAATATTAATTCGAATTTATTATATTAAATCTATTTATTAAAATAAAAATTTATTATTTAAATTTATCTGAAGTCAGCTGTTTCAAATAAATTTAAATATAAATAATTTATTATTTATTTTTATTGCTATGTTTTGCTGTATAAAAAATAAAAAAATTTTATCGTTTGATTGTCTATTTCTCTGTCATGTTGTGTCAAATTTTCATGACATTCGGACGTATAGAAGCCGAGATATCGCGCTAAAAGTGACAGTACTTTTGTTGTGTCCGTCGAACAAAGAGCGAACATCAAGTTTTGTTTTAAACTTGGTAAAACATTTACCGAAACTCATCAAATGATGAAAAAAGTTTATGGCGACGATTGTCTATCCCGTAGCCGCATTCACGAGTGGTTTAAACGTTTTCGCGACTTCTACTTGTTCGGAAAACTTCATTTGGCAATGAAAGGAAAACGGTATGCTGACATTGATGCTATTCAAAAGGCTTCGACCGCCATACTCAACGCCATACCGAAGGATGACCTAAAAAAGTCATTTGATAATCTTCTTGATCGTGCAAATCGTTGTATTCAGTCCGAAGGGGACTATTTCGAAGGCGACCAATAAAATTTTTGCCAAAGAAAATCTATTTTTTATTTTTTTTATAAAGTCCTGGAACTTTTTGAATTGCACCTTGTATTATGGAGTACGAAAGAAAATTGATTTGAAGTATAAACAAATATTTTGTTTTTTAATAAGCTGATTTTAAATGTAAAAATATTATAGTCAAAGGGTTAAAACAGGTTGAAAGATTTTTTAAGCAAAAAATTCATTTTATATAGAATAAATTACAAAAATGTATTCCTTTTTTTAATTTATTATTATAATTTTAATATTTATTATTTTATTCTTTATTATTAGGAAGCTTTTCATGTAATGAGAGCATACGCAAAAGAAGCAAACACGGACACTTAAAATAGCGAAAAATTGCGTGAAAGGAAATAAGAATTCTTTGATTCTAAATATTAAATTATTAAATTCAATTAAAAGCTAAAAGATAGAACATATTTTTGACTCAAAAACAAAACGGTTTCACTATCAAAAGTGGAAGGGTGAAAAAACACAAATTTGAAGAAGGAAATACATAAATATGATAAGTATTTCCAGCAATATATATACATAAATATATATATACATACATAAATATGATAAGTATTTCCAACAATATATATACATAAATATATATATACATACATAAATATGATAAGTATTTCCAACAATATATATACATAAATATATATGTATATACATATGTATATATAGATTCAGTAATCCATTCAACTATTATCATTTACTAAATACTTAAATCACCAAATAACTTACCCAAAAACAATACAAATGTCTTATAATAAGCCCATTTGAAATATCATAAATAAAAATCCATTTAACATACCTGCAAAAGAGAGAAAAATTTGTGAGATTAAAAGTGAATTTTTGTAGCTGTTATTTTTATTTATTATTAAGTATTTATTTGATTTTCGTCTTCTTGAAATTGAAAGTGTTTTTTGGGGAATTAATTGCTAAACAAATAACTAAAAGAAGCATTTGTGGAGGAAGCTAAAAAGGAAGCGAAGATCAAAGCTAAGAAAAAATCAAAAGTGAATTATTGTGTGCGAAGCAAGCGATGAAAGACAACAATAATAATAATTACAACAGCAACAACAACGACAACAAATGGCAATTTTTGACACTCGCTAAGTAGTAGAGGCAAAGGGGCAGAGAGATGTGCGGGGGCGTGGCAATTGCTTAGGCAAAGACAAACAAAAAATTGTTGACGCGCAGCTGACAACGAAAAATTATGGACTTGGAATGCCTAAATTGCTGAAAGATCACAGCTGAAGAGGAGTACGAGTTGGAGCAGGAGGAGGAAGAGCCGTTGGAGCAGGGAGCGCGTGTGTTTACAATTCAATTGTAAAAGGTCGCCAGGCAGTTGAAGGCGACAGCAAAAACTCAGCCTCAGGGTTAAGCAAAAATTGCGCATCAACTGAAAAAAAGAGGGAAAAAATGCGGGTCAATAAATGAAATGCGATGGCGATGGCGATGGCGATGGCAAATTATGCAACCATTATCGAAGTGGAGTGGAGTGGAGTGGCCGCCAAGAGGATGGGGCAGCGCGGCAGTTGGAGCTGCTCATTAATTTCATAAACGCAAAAGAAATGCAACAATGAAACCGAAACCCATACTTAAAAATAGCTGGCCTCCATCTGCTACTCCTCCAGCTTGGTGCTTTGCCTACCTGCCTAGGCACATCTCTTGCTGCTACATAGCACATATTACACTCTCTCTCTCCCCCCCTCTCTCTCTCGCTCTCGCTCTCTCATTCCATCATAGACAAAGCGCATTTGGCACACCTCTGCAGCTCTCAGGGGAAGGAGGGGGTCTAGGGGTGCGGGCAAGGCGTGTGTGATGATGATTATGGCCTAATGGTGGGGCCTGTTGGCATGCCAGCGTAGATAACAACAACAACAAACTGCTGGCCAACGACTGCCTCTAATGTTGTTGTTGTTGTTGCCGCGTTTGAAGCAGCGCGTAAAAAATGGCAAATAATTTTTGCGCTCTGGCTGATTAGTTGATGCCAGGCCAAGAGAGAGGGAGAAGGAGCGAGAGGGGTAGGTGATGTTAGAGTACTCTATGAGGAGGTCATTGGTCTGGCTGCACTTCAATAACAGCAAATGCAAAGTGCATTGGATTGAAAGCAAAATAGTCTAGAAAGCATTTTGTTAAGAACTAAGTGGATGAAAATTTAATATACTTCAAAAAAGAGTTTGTGATTGAATACGCAATAAATTGCGATTGGAATTTTGTTTTAAATTCTTATGTGATGGTTGCTTAAGTATATCCATATATGTATGTATATGATAATATAAATATCAAGATAATTTGTTTAGGCAAAATATTTATCAAAGAACCATACTGACTGTAAAGGAGTATTAGATATGTTACTTTGATTTGTTATACTTATACATATATGCAAATATAAATAAATAAGAATTGAACATAGTAAAATGTTCTATTGCTGAATATATGATAATAGGTTTTAAAAACCGCTAAATATATATATTTGAGTTTTTTTATACTAAATTTAATAAC
>JAWNPC010000911.1:0-12338 GCA_035045365.1 Drosophila leonis
AAATTTATTTTTCTTTAGGCTAAAGCAAATTAATTAATGATTATTTTGTTCGTTTCTTTTTGTTGTTTTTTTGTTGCTGCTACTTAATTTTGTAAGTGTTCTGCTCGGCTCAAGGCAAAAAGGCGAAAATTTGCAATTGAATTAAAATGAAAATGAAAATTTCATGAGCGCTGAGCCGGGGTACATTGAACCAGCATTAAAGCAATTGGAAATAGTATTTTTGTTTTCTATTCTGAAACCCATTTTTCAACGAGTTTCGACGCGCAGTCAGGAAAGCAAAAACAAAAACAAAAACAAAATCGAGTTTTTAGTTAAATTGAAATTAAAATTTTTGCAGCTTTTGTTTGTTGAAGACGCGGCGCGTGGCACGCCATGAAAATGTATTTCGTGCGCAAGCAAGTGCGTAAAAAATACTAGAAAAAATACCGAAAAGGAAGCTGGAAGAGAGAAGAACGTATTTAAAGTTAGATAAAACCATCAGCGGAACCCATTGGACCGCTGAAAGAGGATTTTTTGTGTACCGCAAGTTTTGGACAAAAAGGCAGCACAACGGCGACCATCGGCTATCAAATGATGAAACGACGCTGGTCGAACAATGGCGGCTTCTTGCGCATCCAGGAGGAGTCCTCGTCGGAGGTGACCTCCTCTAGCAATGGCCTCGTCCTGTCATCGGGCCTCAGCATGTCGCCGTCCCCATTGGACTCGTCCGACTATGGCGACCAGGGCGGGTGGCTGTGTGGTAACGATGCGGGTCAGCATTATGGCAACACTTTGGGGCATGCCAATGCGCAGCAGCAGAGCGTCATTACGCTGGCCATGCACGGCTGTTCCAGTACGCTGCCTGCTCAAACCACCATAATACCCATAAACAACAACAACAACAACAACAACAGCAACAGCAACAACAACAATAATAACAACAACAACAACAACAATAACAATATTAATAATAACAATAATAATAACAATAGCAACGGCTACGTGCCGGGTGCCACGAACCTGGGCTCGCTGACGAATGGTGGGCACATGGTGGGCAGCCTGGTCAGTGGCATGCAGCAGCAGCTGCAACAGAATGGTCATAGTTTGATTAACTCGACCACGCCCACCACGAACTTGCATATGCAACAGAATGGCATCAATGGCGGCGCCGCAGCAACAGTTGGCGGCATGTCCTCCATTGGCTTGGGCCTCAGTGCGCTGCATCACACGAATGGCAATTCGAATGGACTTGGCTCGAATCCGGGCAATGGGGCAGCAGTTGGCATCATGGGCGTGCCCATGGGCATGGCCATGCAACACACGCCACGCAGTGACTCAGCAAATTCCATTTCATCAGGTTAGTGGGCTACAAATACGATTTATAGTAATAAACCAAAATACTTAAAGATCAATTTTTGGGACAAATAAACCCAGGCAAAAGAATGCAGAAAGTGCAGTCGCTGGTCAGTCGAAAGTTTCAGATATAAAATAAAATATATTTATATATAGTATATGTGATGTAACATATCCAGAAGACTATTGAATCTAGACTAAGCATTGTATATATTATATATATTATTTTCCAGTATGATAAGATATAAGATCTATAAGATATTTATATATACTATTTGCACTCATCGAGTACATTTTATTGATGTGCCCGATCACACATTCATTGATTTATATATTTCTATGTCTGCATTAAGTTTTATCTTATATTTGAGTTGAGTTAAATTTATTTTAAGATGAGCGAAAATATTACTTTATATCATATATAATTATACATACATATATTATACAATATATTATTATGTTTTATTATGATATACATAAAGCTGCAAAGTCTATGAATTTGAGTGTAATTTAATATAAAAACCAGTGTTGGTTAGTGTTGGCAAAGCAATGATACTGCTCTATATTAGTGTTGTAAAAGGCATTAATTGAACACACACTTTACTTGAACAATGCATTTGTTTTTGTTTAATTACTTTGTTATTATTATACAAATATTAATATTATTAATATATTTTTATTGTTATTATTATTATTATTATTATTATTATACAAATATTAACAATATTTGACCTAAAAACTATCAATTTTCAGTGCTGTAAAATTGACAATTTACAAATTGAAAATATTGAAATTTCTCTCAGAATAATATATGTAATATTGTCATCGAATTGAGCAAAAATCAGTTATAGTGTTGGAAAACGCAGTAATTCAATTTGAATGTAATGCGAAACTTACATAAATTTCTAGTGCAACTTTCAGTTGCGCGATAGCACAACATTTTTATGATGATTGTTTGTTAATAGATGCTCCAACCACGCCCCTTTCGCAACCTTTCCCCCTTTGTCGCACTGCTGCACACTGCACTAATTAAATTTAATTGCATTTTATATATATATATATATATATATATACATAGATGTATATAAATTTTATGATGCGCTTTTTTACGAGCTGCATTCATTGCTTTTGTTTATGCACACAAATACATATATATATATATATATCGATGCATGTGTGTGTGTGTGTGTATGCGAAGTCCATAGGGAACAGGGAACGAGGGATGGAAAACAACATCAACAGCACTTAAAGACTTGCCAGGCAGCGTTGTGCGAGGGAGGGGGAGAGCTGCTGCATTTACTGCTGCTGCTGCTGCTGTTGTTGTTGTTGTTGTTTCGTTTGTGCGTTTGCTTCGCACTTTATCAGCCAGCGTCATGGCAGGCTGCACCACACACACACACACACACACGCGTTTGCAATATGCAGCCATAAGGGCAGTTGCTGTAACTCGAACCTACCTCAAGTTGTTCTATATTTAGCAAACAGACACACTCTCGCAGTCCCTCTCTCAGTCCGTCTCCCTCTCTCTTTCTCTCGTTGGCTTCTGGGTTCGGGGCTTCGATCGAACTCCAATTGTTGATGACGTCAGAGTGTCGAGTGACCTTCGGCTGTCGGGCAGACGACCTCGTCCACGTCCTCGTGCTCAATTGCATTGGGCGTCTGCTGCACTGCTGCACTGCAAAAGCGGGTCACAAGGCTCGTGCAGACCAATTTGCATGCTGCAGTGTGACCTAATTCGCAGAGGTCAGAGGTCAGGGGCAACTGTTGCTGTTGCTGTTGCTGTTGCTATTGCAGCTGCAGCTCCAGCTTCCGGATATGACACAGTTTGCGCCCTGTCCGTATTCCGGTCAGCAGATGCCCAGCCAGACATTGAGTGAGCGCCATGTCAGGGTCAGGTCAACGAAGGATTAAACTTTAAAAAAAACGTTTATATCAAATTTAAATGGCCTTGAATCAGCTTTAAAGATGACAGAAGGATTTGCTTCAGCTTAAAACAAAAGTTTATCAAATTCAAAACGTATTTTTTAGAGTCTTCAGTAATATTCCATTGGCGACTGATATAAGAACCAGTTAATAAAATTAATAATATATTTGATTATACAAAAATTGGCTTTAATTCAGAGTTTTGTATTATTTTTAGAAATTCTTTATAAAGTATTTTTGTTATGAATATACGAATAAAATGAAGACCAGATCAGATCTATGTATATCTAAGCTAAATGTACTCAAATAAACTACAAAATACGTGGTTCAGCTCAAACTAAATATGAACTCATTGGTAACAGTGCTCAATGCACTCCAACATCACTCAAAAGTCTACTCTTCTAGTTGTGTGAATAGACTCAAACTCAAAGGCAACAGATGTCTTAACAGTGCTCAAGACTCACTTCAATTGCCAGAGCATGTAAATAACTAATAATCAGAAACTGTTACAATATAACAGATAACTTTGGTTAACATCAAGAAGATAACTTAAGTTATCTTATTGTAAACACTCAAAGTTGTACTCTTCTCCTTCCTCTTCTTCTTTCTCACTTTCATTCACTCATTATACAGTGACGTTTTGGGTGCAGCTCAAGCAGCTGTGTGTGCATTGTTCTGCTTCTTCTTCTTCTTTATCGTCGTTTCAAGTGGCTTTGAACTCAACTCGTAATTTTTGAGTAAATTTGGGTCACTCGTGCAGGCCCAAAAAAAAAAATATATATAAAATGCCGTTGCTCACTAAAAACCGCAAGGACAAAGCTGTCGAATGTGCATATGACTGCACACAGCGCTCTCTCTCTCTCTTTACTCTCTACACAGTTTTACGTGCCATTGCAAGCGTTGTAAACTCAAGTACATGACCTTACCCCTGCAGACAAGCAAATCCAAGCAATCCGATGCTAACGGCAACGGCAACGGCAATGGCGACGGCGATTTCGACAGCGCAGCTAAGCAACTACCGGTAACGACTTCAGCTTCTGCTGCTGCGACGCGTCGCGACGTGTGTGCGTGCTTTTTGCACAATTGTATTTTGGCCGGCTTTGAGCTTATTATTTGCATTTCTTTTGTTAGATTTCGGGCATGGGTTTTGCTTCGCCGTTAGGGTGGCAAGCATAATTTTTAGGGTTGCTCTTATTCTGTAGCTGTTGCTGTTGCTGCTGCTGCTGCGGCTGCGGCGATCCTATGCGTCAAGGACAGCAACAGAAAAAGAAAACCAAACAAAATATGTTCAAATTCCAAAATAAATAAAGCAAACGATTTATACATATGTATGTATATAGCGACATCAAATAAAAGTGATAAAAATACACAGAACGATAACAGTCGCAATTGACGCCGCTGTCGCAGTCGACGTCAACGTTGTCAGTTGATGGCTTTTAGTCTTGCACTCACACACACATACAACTGCAGTTCATTTGTCACACACATATGTGTGTGTGTGTGTTTGTGTGTATTCGCATGACGAAAAAAATGAGGTCAATGATTTTGTGCGCCGCCATCGTCAGTTATCGACGTCGCGATCGAGCAGTCAGCCGAAGCGCACTTCGTATGCAAGCACCAAGAATCGAGCCCCAGCAGCAACAACAGCTAATGAGCGTAAACCGCTCTCGCGCTCTCCAACTCTCCCACTCTCCAACGAACGCCTGCAAATTGAAATGGACTCGCGTGCGCGCTCATATGATTAACAGCGCTGTTGTTGTTGCTGTTGTTGCTGTTGCTGTTGCTGCTGCTGCTGCTGCTGCTGCTGCTGCTACTGCTGCTGTTGTTGTTGCTGTTACATGGCGTGCACAAATTTGTATTCATGCGCGACTAGCAAACTACATTTTGTCTACTTTGTATAAACAAGATGTTTGTTGTTGCTGCAGCGCCTGCAGTTGTTGCTGTCGTTGGCTACTTGTAATTACGCCGTCTCTTTCGAACGCTTTGACATTGATAAGCTTGCGCGCTGCTGCCGACTGCGCTGCTGCGACAGTGCATGACTGTTGCGCCTGACTTTGACTTTTAGTTTGTTTTTGTTGTCTTTTCAAATTTTTGTTGCTAACGATTTGTCATGGCAAAGCAATGCAAACATTTGCAATTTGCAATTTGCGATTTGCATACGAAAAGATTATCAGCTGCTTTGCAGTCAAATGATCAGCTGCTACTGTGCTTCAATTACCATAACAGATCGACAACATAATGTTCGTATCTGTGTGTAGCCTAACCTCATCTTGAACATTGAGACATTCATTAGACAGCCAAAAAGTGCAAGCGGCAACCATTTTGAAAGTTACTCACATGCGTGTGACGTCAGCCTGTGAAAGCTTTGCCAGCACAGCACATACATATGTACATACATACATATACACGCCCATATGCATGTATGCAAGTATGCACACGGGTGTGTATATGCATGTAAATACATACATACATATGTATGTATGTGTTTTGCATGCTCTTCTGTGTTTGTGTGCATTCTTAGTATGTTTTTTGTTGTTGTTGTATTTTTTGGCTATTTTTCAGTACACTTGGCATTAATTTGCAATCAAATGAGAAATGCAAAGAAATCGTCAGCGTCGACAGCGCAGTCGACGCAGGTGCTGCCGAGATCATTTTCTTTTTATACCCTGAACCCATTGAAAATGGGAAATCAGGGTATAATGTTTTTGTGAAAATGTATGTAACAGGCAGAGGGAGACATGGCAGACCCCATAAGGCATATATATTCTTGATCAGCTCGACAAACTGAGTCGATGTAGCCATGTCCGTCTGTCCGTCCGTCCGTCCGTCCGTGTGAACGCAGTGATCTCGCAAACCACAAAAGCTAGAGATCTGAAATTTGAAATGAATACTCGTGTATATCCTACGCAGTACGAGTTTATCATTTTTTTTTCGATAACTCATCCCATTTCCTTATTATCGATAACTTTTCTTCGTTTTTGAATACCGTTATAGCTATAGATTTCAGATTTACTGTGTGTATCCGTGTAATGAATACAAACATTTTGCAATTTTTGGATTTTGGATACCACGCCCCCTTCCCCCCAAATTTGAAAAAAACGTATTTCAAATACTAGAGACTTGTGCTTTGGCAAGTACATACATATGAATGTCATTATTACGCTGTAAAAGTTTGATTACGAAAGTACATCTAGAAGCAAACCTATTCAACAAATAAGTTTCCAAAATATAGCCCCTACTCCGGCCCAAGCGCTGCCGCGCGCAGTCGCTGCGTAAACTGCGCAGTAGCAGAGAAAGTGCTTGTGCGTGCGTGTGCATGTGTGTGTGTATGTGTTGTTTGTGTATATGTACATATGTATATATAAAAGAAGCGTAAAATGATTTGAATATCGCATCTTCGCAGGGTTCGGGGTATCTCTTAGTCGAGCAGTCTCGACTAGAGCACTCTTCCTTATTGCTCTTGCCTTTAGTCAACGTCAAGTGCATTAGCCGTTGAAGCGGACAGCGACGTCGACGCCGTCGCCGTCGGCGACGTAACTAGTATTAGTTATGTGTGTGTCTGTGTGTGTGTGTGTGAGTGCATTTAGCGAACACGTTTTTATAGGTTAATGACACAACCGGCCGAATGCGCGCGCGGCCGCAAGTGGAAGCTATTTCATATACAATTTAATTAAATTTAGTTTTAAAAACAACGCGCAGCTGCGCGCATAGAAATAATATAAAAAGTGAAATTGACAGCAAGTTGATTTGCTGATAAAATACAAGCATCACACACATACACACATACACACATACGAACACATACACTCACAATGTCCATTTTCTATGTTTTGCGCCACTGTGGGGCTAAATATAAATTAAAAATTAAAAAAAAACAATAACAACAATAAACATATTTAACGCAAACTATGTCAGTAGTGTGTATGCACAAATGCTGTGCATACATACATACATACATACATATTTCAACATGTATTTATGTATATTTAAGTATTTTTATTAGCCAAAGAGAAAAACAACAACAAATGGAAATAAAAGTGCCAGGAATTTGTGCTCGAAAGCAAAATGAACAAACAAAAAAATAACATGCTAAGAATACACTTTTTCTTATTAGGCAATAACAGCAAAGAGAGTGGCGCGAGCGAGAGAGAGAGAGAGTGAGTGAGAGTATCGCTGTGCTCTCTCAGCGCACGCAAGAGCTTTTGTATTGAGAATGAATGCGCAGACAGACCAACTAACACACAATTTAAGCTCGCTTCGTGTCTTGCCGTAACTGTTATTCCCATTGAGGGCTGCATTCTGGGAGAGTCAAACAACTTTCTAATAAGCTGTCCGTAAGCGCAGCTCAGCAAACAAGTTTCGCTCTCTCTCTCTGTTTCACACACATACTCACAGACGCAAACAACTTTGCGCTCAGCTACACACACACACACACACACACACACACACACACACTTACATACGTACATATATGGATACACTTATTCTTGACTTTCTTCTCGTTCAGCTTCTTCTTTGGTAGCTTTTATGGCTGCTCACTTTCTTTCGCTGGCTTCTAGAAATGCGTCGCTGCAACAACACCAACAACAACATCAACAACGATAACAACAACCATGTTTGTTTCGGGTGAAAGTTGTTGTTGCAGCTAAGCGTGATTTTCCACTTTTTCTTTTGCTTTTGTTTTCTGTTGCAATGCAGCAGGTAAAAAACTGTAAATGTTTATCCTCTCGCTCCCCCTCGCTCTATCGCTGTCTCTATCCATCTCTGGTTGCTTTTGATTTATGCTAGCGCTGATTGCTGCCAATTTTGATTTTTGCATAAATTTCCCATGCATTCAAATTTGAAATAACAACAATGAAAAAAAAAATACAAAAAAATGATTGCGGCCAATTTGAACTTGAAATCAGCTGCCAGCTTCCAATTTGGCCCAAGCGAAAGGCGTCGAGAAGCTAACAGTAAATGGCGTGACTGCAGCTACATGTGGAAAGTGCAAGAGAGTGTGTGGAAGAGCGAGAGAGAAAGGTAGCTATCGATTATGATCGCGATCATCGGCTGCGATAAGTGCATCCAAAAACAAGTAAGAGTAAGCTCTAGTCGGGACTGCCCGACTAGCAGATACCCTGCCCAAGCACAACTCTCTGGTATTTGAAATACATTTTTTGCAAATTTGGTTGGATCGATTTTTATCGATAATAAGAAAATGGAATGAATTATAGGGAAAAATATAAGATCATACTTCATATGGTATACTGAAGGCTAAAGGCTACGGACGGAAGGACATGGGTAGATCGATTCAGCTCGTCATCCTGATCAAGAATATATATATGTTTAAGGGTGTTGCACTCCTCCTCATGCCCGTTACATACGTTTTAACCAAACCAATATACCCTGAATTCGACTTTTCAATGGGTTCAGGGTGTAATGAGTGCCTGCCAGGTTGATTATGGTGCAAACTCCCCTGATCACGATTGCAATCGATGTTAAAAAAAAACAACAGCAAAATGGATAAATATGAGAAATGGGGGCACAGCTGTAGAATTATTTGGCTTATTTGCATATGAATGGGCCTATACAGAGTCAGCTTGATTTGGATTAAGAATTGGGCCCTATATACATAAATATGTATATGTATATGATTATGTGTTTAGGGTATATATAAAGAGATATATTATGTATGTACGTAAATATATATGTAGAGAAATTAGTTTTCAATTTTGTATTCCTTACTTTTATGAAATCACTCAATAAACTACATATGTATAAAGTTTTTTTAAAAATATCATTTATACCCTGAACCCATTGAAAATGGGAAATCAGGATATAATGTTTTTGTGAAAATGTATGTAACAGGCAGAAGGAGACGTGGCAGACCCCATAAAGTATATATATATTCTTGATCAGCTCGCCAAACTGAGTCGATATAGCCATGTCCGTCCGTCCGTCCGTCCGTCCGTGTGAACGCAGCGATCTCGTAAACCACAAAAGCTACAAATCTGAAATTTGAAATGTATACTCGTGTATACTCTTCGCAGTACGAGTTTATCATTTTTTTCGATAACTCATCCCATTTCCTTATTATCGATAAAAATCGATAACTTTTCTTCGTTTTTGAATACCGTTAGAGCTTTCAAATTTACTGTGTATATCCGTAATGGGTACAAACATTTTGCAATTTTTGGATTTTGGATACCACGCCCCCTTCCCCCAAATTGTGTGTGTATGTGTTGTTTGTATATACATACATATGTATATATGTATAAAAGAAGCGTAAAGTGATTTCAATATTGCATCTTCCCAGGGTTCAGGGTATCTCTTAGTCGAGCAGTCTCGACTAGAGCACTCTTACTTGCTTTAGATGTAAATTAAAAAAAAAAAAAACATTTTGTTCGCTCTCAATAATTGGCAATTAATTTACCATTCGCTTATTAATTAACTCAGCCGCAACTGCGAATTATGAAAAACGAATTAAGTTTTCAGCAGATATCAAATATTTTCCTAAGCGCTTCATTGGCTAACTTAAAAGAATATATATAAAATAAATAAGAACTTTATAATACTCGTTCACAGCTAAAGAGAGTCAAATTATATTCGAATTTGCCACGCCCCAATTGGGGGCCGTGGGCAACAGTGAGCAAACGTGAACGGACATTGCACAAATGAAATGGAAACAAATATACTCTTTCCACTTCGTGAGCGAGTATAAACAGATTTGAATCGCAGCACAGTTTCACTTTTGCCACCTGCCTTGACATCAATGGGCGCCCACAATTGTTAGCAAATCGAAAAAATACTATAATATATAGTATGTAGTATATTTAAATTGGCCACATTAAATTAATCAAAAATATATGCGAAATTTATAAATGAGATTTATATTTTTTTGCACGTCATCGCTGGCAATGAGAACTTTTTTGTTTAAGCCATGGCCAGGAAAAAACCCAAAAACGAAAACAGAAAAAATCAGCTAAATTACAATAAAAATTCAATATTTTCTTAGTATTTATTTATTTTTTTGGTATCCGATGAGCTCATTAAAATGATTTTTTGGCATTATTCTCGAATAGAGAGGGTAGTCCCACTGTTGTTTTTATACCCTGAACCCATTGAAAATGGGAAATCAGGGTATAATGTTTTTGTGAAAATGTATGTAACAGGCAGAAGGAGACATGGCAGACCCCATAAAGTGTATATATTCTTGATCAGCTCGACAAACTGAGTCGATATAGCCATGTCCGTCTGTCCGTCCGTCCGTCCGTCCGTCCGTCCGTCCGTCCGTCCGTCCGTCCGTCCGTGTGAACGCAGTGATCTCGCAAACCACAAAAGCTAGAGATCTGAAATTTGAAATGAAATGAAATTTGAAATGAAGATCCATCTAGAAGCAAACCTATTCAACAAATAAGTTTCCAAAATATAGCCCATACTGCAGCCCAAGCGCTGCCCGCGCGCAGTCGCTGCGTAAACTGCGCAGTAGCAGAGAAAGTGCTTGTGCGTGCGTGTGCATGTGTGTGTGTGTATGTGTTGTTTGTGTATATGTATATAAAAAAGAAGCGTAAAATGATTTGAATATCGCATCTTCTGCAGGGTTCAGGGTATCTCTTAGTCGAGCAGTCTCGAGTCTAGAGCACTCTTACTTGTTTTTTTAATTAATTACATCTAAGCGTATCGCGTGTAACACCCCTACCTCTCCTACATCTGCTTCTTCTTTCGGTATATTTGTAAACCTTAACCCTTAACGAGCTACAATTCCTTGACTCTTGAAGTCTGTCCGCTTCAAGCTTTGTGGCTGACACGCAATTCACCTTTTTGGCCAGGTGAAAATTGAGTTGACGCCCCATTTGCACTGTCGTAAAAATCACGCTTTATATATATATATATTTATATATATATATATAAATATATATATATATATATATAATTTGATTTTTAGTTATTGCATCGGACGACTTTTTACGATGCAAATTTAACGAGTTCTATAAAAAGAGAATCGCATCATAAAAACAATATAAAACTGCAAACTGCGACAACGTTGACAATTAATAAACTTGAATGCAGTTTTACGACTTGGTGCAAATAGTTTTCCTATTAATGGATTCGCCATTAAAGCATTTATGTTAGGCCAGGGAAGTGTTTTTATAGAACTCAAATGTGGTTAAATGTGCACGTTAATTAAGTAATGAATTGCTTCGCCTTTACGATGTGCACAAAGAGACTTGAGGAGGGCAAATCCAAAAGGTGCTCAACTCTGAGAGTCTGCGAACTCGAACAATATTTCTTATCTCTTGTTCACTTCGGTCTTTGATTTCCATAAGTCAAACTAGCCCAGTTTTTATCTATTAGAATAAGCATTTATCATAAATCAGTCAAAATGAATTTATTTATATTTATATATATTTTCAAATTGATTAAATCTAAATTCTCTAAATAAAATAAAATTCGAGAAATTTATATAACTTTTAAATAATTTGAATTATTTAGAAATCTTGTAAATTTAAGTAAAATATCTATGAGTATTATTATATTACTGCATATACAAATTCATAGGCATATTAACATTATTGAAGATAGTTCAATGTACATTGCTCAGCAAGCCACAAATAACTTTAATAATTCATTAATAAACAAACCCCATTGATTTATTACCTCATTCTTTATCTTACAGGTATGTTCCATTTATGCAAATCGTAGCTTATCACAAAAGTCGCCACAAAATTACGGGTAAGCCACGTAAATGTATAAACGAGAGAGAGAGAGAGAGAGAGAGAGAGAGATACATTAGCTAGATAACAAAATAGTGCTAGGAAGTAGGTCAGCTATTTATAAACAAATAACTTTTCGATAGCCAATATAGTTATGTGCTAACGGTTATATGAGATTGATGATGATGATGAGAGAGAGAGAGAGAGAGTTGTAGAGAGAGAGAGAGAGAGAGAGAGTTGTAGAGAGAGAGAGAGAGTTGTAGAGAGAAGAGAGAGAGAGAGTTGTATTGAGAGAGAGAGAGAGAGAGTTGTATTAGAGAGAGAGAGAGAGAGAGAGTTGTAGAGAGAGAGAGAGAGAGTTGTAGAGAGAGAGAGAGAGAGAGTTGT
>JAWNPC010000913.1:0-38382 GCA_035045365.1 Drosophila leonis
CGACTTGGACTTGGACTTCTATTTCTGCTCCTCCACTTCGACTTCGACTTTGACTTCCACTTCGACTTCGACTTCGACATCGACTTGGACTTGGACTTCTCACTTCAACTTCATGACTTCGACTTCGACTTCGACTTGACTTCGACTTCGACTTCGACTCCCCCCCCCCCCCCTTTTTTTTTGGGGGGGGGGGGGGGGGGGGGGGTTTGGACTTGACTTCGACTTCGACTTCGACTTCAACTTCGACTTCGACTTCGACTTCGACTTCGATATCCATATCGATATCGACTTCGACCTGACTTTGACTTCGAGTCTGACTTTGACTTCGACTTCGACTTTGACTCCGACTTCGACTTCGACTTCGACTTGGACTTGGACTTCTGCCTTCGACTTCGACTTCCCGACTTCGACTTCGGCTTCGACTTCGACTTCGGACTTTGACTTCGACTTCGACTTCGACTTCGACTTCGACTTCGACTTCGACTTCGACTTGGTCTTCGACTTCGACTTCGGCTTCGACTTCGACTTCGACTTCGACTTCGATTTTGACTTCGACTTCGACTTCGACTTCGACATCGACTTGGACTTGGACTTCTATTTCTACTTCCACTTCGACTTCGACTTTGACTTCCACTTCGACTTCGACTTTGACTTCGACTTCGACTTTGACTCCGACTTCGACTTCGACTTCGACTTCGACTTCGACTTCGACTTCGACTTCGACTTCGACTTCGACTTTGGACTTCGACTTCGACTTCGACTTCGACTTCGACTTCGACTTCGACTTGGACTTCGACTTCGACTTCGACTTCGACTTCGACTTTGGCTTCGACTTCGACTTCGACTTTGACTTCGACTTCGACTTCGACTTCGACTTCGACTTCGACTTCGACTTCGATTTCGACTTCGACTTCGACTTCGACTTCGACTTCGACTTCGACTTCGACTTCGACTTCGACTTCGACTTCGACTTCGACTTCGACTTCGACTTCGACTTCGACTTCGACTTCGACTTCGACTTCGACTTTGGCTTTGACTTCGAATTCGACTTCGACTTCGACTTCGACTTCGACTTCGACTTCGACTTCGACTTCGACTTCGGCTTCGACTTCGACTTCGACTTCGACTTGGACTTCGAGGACTTCGACTTCGATTTCGACTTCGACTTCGACTTCGACTTCGACATCGACTTGGACTTGGACTTCTACTTCTACTTCGACTTCGACTTCGACTTCGACTTCGACTTCGACTTCGACTTCGACATCGACTTGGACTTGGACTTCTACTTCTACTTCGACTTCGACTTCGACTTCGACTTCGACTTCGACTTCGACTTCGACTTCGACTTCGACTTCGACTTCGACTTCGACTTCGACTTCGACTTCGACTTCGACTTGGACTGGACTCTCTTACTTCTACTTCGACTTCGACTTCGACTTCGACTTCGACTTGACTTCGACTTCGATTTCGACTTCGACTTCGACTTCGACTTCGACTTCGACTTCGACTTCGACTTCGACTTCGACTTCGACTTCGACTTCGATTTCGACTTCGACTTCGACTTCGACTTCGACTTCGACTTCGACTTCATCTTCGACTTTGATTTCATCTTCGACTTCGACTTCGACTTCGTCTTCGACTTCGACTTCGACTTCGACTTCGACTTCGACTTCGACTTCGACTTCGACTTCGACTTCGACTTCGACTTCGACTTCGATTTCGACTTCGACTTCGACTTCGACTTCGACTTCGACTTCGATTTCGACTTCGACTTCGACTTCGACTTCGACTTCGACTTCGACTTCGGTTTCTACTTCGACTTCGACTTCGATTTCGATTTCGACTTCGACTTCGACTTCGACTTCGACTTCGACTTCGACTTCGACTTCGACTTCGACTTCGACTTCGACTTCGACTTTGACTTCCACTTCGACTTCGATTTCGACATCGACTTGGACTTGGACTTCTACTTCGACTTCGACTTCGATTTCGACTTCGACTTCGACTTCGACTTCGACTTCGACTTCGACTTCGACTTCGACTCTCGATTTCGACTTCGACTTCGACTTCGACTTCGACTTCGACTTCGACTTTGACTTCGACTTCGACTTTGACTCCGACTTCGACTTCGACTTCGACTTCGACTTCGACTTGACTTCGACTTCGACTTGACTTCGACTTCGACTTCGACTTCGACTTCGGCTTTGACTTCGACTTCGACTTCGACTTCGATTTTGACTTCGACTTCGACTTCGACTTCGACATCGACTTGGACTTGGACTTCTACTTCTACTTCCACTTCGACTTCGATTTTGACTTCCACTTCGACTTCGACTTCGACATCGACTTGGACTTGGACTTCTACTTCTACTTCGACTTCGACTTCGACTTCGACTTCGACTTCGACTTTGACTTCGACTTCGACTTCGACTTCGACTTCGACTTCGACTTCGACTTCGACTTCGACTTCGACTTCGACTTCGACTTCGACTTCGACTTCGACTTCGACTTCGACTTCGACTTCGACTTCGACTTCAACTTCGACTTCGACTTCGACTTCGACTTCGACTTCGACATCGACTTCGACTTCGACTTCGACTTCTACTTCGACTTGGACTTCGATTTTGACTTCGACTTCGACTTCGACTTCGACTTCGACTTGGACTTGGACTTCGACTTCGACTTCGACTTCGACTTCGACTTCGACTTCGACTTCGACTTCGACTTCGACTTCGACTTCGACTTCGACTTCGACTTCGACTTCGACTTCGACTTCGACTTCGACTTGACTTCGCTTGACTTCGACTTCGACTTCGGCTTCGACTTCGACTTCGACTTTGACTTCGACTTCGATTTCCACTTCGATTTCGACTTCCACTTCGACTTCGACTTCGACTTCGACTTCGACTTCGACTTCGGCTTCGACTTCGACTTCGACTCCGACTTCAACTTCGACTTCGACTCGACATCGACTTCGACTTCGACTTCGACTTCGACTTCGACTTCGACTTCGACTTCGACTTCGACTTCGACTTCGACTTCGACATGGACTTCGACTTCGACTTCGAATTCCGACTTCGATTCTGACTTCGTCTTCGACTTCGACTTCGAGTTTGACTCTCGGCTTCGACTTCGATTCGACTTCGACTTCGATTCGACCTCAATTTCAACTTCGACTTCAACTTCGACTTCGACTTCGATTTCGACTTCGACTTCGACTTCGACTTCGACTTTCGACTTCGACTTCGACTTCGACTTCGACTTCGACTCCGACTTCGACTTCGACTTCAACTTCGATTTCGACTTCGACTTCGACTTCGACTTCGACTTCGACTTCAACTTCGACTTCGACTTCGACTTCGACTTCGACTTCGACTTCGACTTCGATTTCTTCGATTTCGATTTCGACTTCGACTTCGACTTCGGCTTCGACTTCGACTTCGACTTCGACTTCGACTTCGACTTCGACTTCGATATCCAATTTCGACTTCGATTTTGACTTCCACTTCGACTTGGACTTCGATATCGATATCGATATCTACTTCGACTTGACTTCGGACTCTGACTTCGACTTCGACTTCGACTTCGACTTGGACTTCGACCTCGACTTCGACTTCGACTTCGACTTCAACTCGGACTTCCGACTTCGACTTCGACTTCGACTTCGACTTCGACTTCGACATCGACTTGGACTTGGACTTCTACTTGTACTATCCAACTTCGACTTCGACTTAACTTCCACTTCGACTTCGACTTCGACATCGACTTGGACTTCGACTCTCTACATTCACTTCGACTTCGACTTCCACTTCCACTCTGACTTCGACTTCAACTTCGACTTCAATTTCTACCTCTACTTCCGATTCGACTCTCGACTTCGACTCTCGACTCTCGACTTCGACTTCGACTTCGACTTCGACATGGACCTCAACTTCTACTCTCAACTTCGACTTCGACTTTGTCACTTCGACTTCGACTTCGACTTCGACTTGGACTTCGGTTTCGACTTCGACTTCGACTTTGACTTCGACTTCGACTTCGACTTCGACTTCGACTTCGACTTCGACTTCGACTTCGACTTCGACTTCGACTTCGACTTCAACTTCCACTTCGACTTCGACTTCGACTTCGACTTCGACTTCGACTTCGACTTCGACTTCGACTTCGACTTCGACTTCGACTTGGACTTCGATTCCACTATCGATTTCGACTTCGACTTCGACTTCGACTTCGATTTCGACTTCGACTTCGACTTCGACCCTGACTTCGACTTCGACTTCGATTTCGACTTCGACTTCGACTTCGACTTCGACTTCGACTTCGACTTCGACTTCGACTTCGACTTCGACTTCGACTTCGACTTCGACTTCGCTTCAATATCCATATCTTTCACTTCGACTTCGACTTCGACTTCGACTTCGACTTCGACTTCGACTTCGACTTCGACTTCGACTTTGCTTCGACTTCGACTTTGACTTTGATCTCTAATTGACTTCGACTTGGACTTCACTTCGACTTCGACTTCGACTTCGACTTCGCTTCGCTTCGCTTCGCTTCGACTTCGACTTCACTTGACTTGCTTCGACTTCGACTTCGACTTCGACTTCACTTCCACTTCCCTTCGACTTCGTTTCGCTTACTTGGCTTCTACTTCAACTTCCACTTCGATTTGGACTTCAACTCGCTCGACTTGACTCGACTTGACTTCGGACTTCCACTTCGACTTCGGCTTCGACTTCCACTTGGACTTTGACTTCTACTTCGACTTCGACTTCGACTTCGACTTCGACTTCGACTTGGACTTGGACTTCGATTTCCACTTCGACTTCGACCTGGACTTCCACTTGGCTTCGACTTCGACTTCGACTTGGACTTTGGCTTCGACTTCGACTTCGACTTTGACTTCGACTTGACTTGGACTTCTACTTCTACTTCCGACTAGACTTTGATTGACTTCCACTTCGACTTCGACTTCGACTTCCGACTTGGACTTCGATTTCGACTTCATTCACTTCACTTCGACTTTGACTTTGACTTCCACTTCGACTTCGACTTCGACTTCGACTTCGACTTGGACTTGTACTTCTACTTCACTTCACTTCCACTTCGACTTCGACTTCGACTTCGACTTCGACTTCGACTTCGACTTCGACTTGGACTTGGACTTCTACTTCCACTTCGATTTCGACTTCGACTTCGACTTCGACTCGGACTTCGACTTCGACTTCGACTTCGATTTCGACTTCGACTTCGACTTCGACTTCGACTTCACTTCGACTTCGACTTCGACTTCGACTTCGACTTCGACTTCGCTTCGCTTCGCTTCGACTTCGACTTCGACTTCAACTTCGACTTCGACTTCGACTTCGACTCCTTTCCCTTCGACTTCCTTCGACTCTTTCGACTTGCTTCGACTTCGACTTCGACTTCGGCTTTGACTTCGACTTCGCTTTGACTTCGACTTCGACTTCGACTTGGACTTCGACTTCATTTCACTCCTTACTTCTACTCCTACTTCCACTTCGACTTCGACTTGGACTTCCACTTCGACTTCGACTTCCACATCGACTTCGACTTCGACTTCGACTTCGACTTCGACTCTCGACTTTGGACTTCGACTTCGACTTCGACTTCGACTTCGACTTGGACTTCGACTTGGACTTCGACTTCGGACTTGGACTTCGACTTCGACTTCGATATCGACTTCGATTTCGACTTCGACTTCGACTTCGACTTCGACTTCGACTTCGACTTCGACTTCGACTTCGACTTCGACTTTCGACTTGGACTTCGACTTCGACTTCGACTTGGACTCCGACTTCGACTTCGACTTCGACTTCGACTTCGACTTCGACTTTGACTTCGACTCGGACTTGCACATCGACTTCGACTTCGACTTCGACTTCGACTTCGACTTTGGCTTGGACTTCGACTTCGACTTGGACTCCGACTTCGACTTCGACTTCGACTTCGACTTCGACTTCGACTTCGACTTCGACTTCGACTTCTACGTGGACTTCGACTTGGACTTCGACTTCGACTTCGACTTCGACTTCGACTTCGACTTCGACTTCGACTTCCACTTCGACTTCCACATCGACATCGACTTCGACTTCCACTTCGACTTCGATTTTGACTTCCACTTCGACTTCGACTTCCACTTCGACTTCGATTTGGACTTGCACTTCGACTCGGACTTCGACTTCGACTTCGACTTCGGCTTTGACTTCGAATTCGACTTTGACTACGACTTCGACTTCGACTTCGACTTCGACTTGCGACTTCGTAAATGATTTCGACTTCGACTTCGACTTCGACTTCGACTTCGACTTCGACTTCGACTTCGGCTTTGACTTCAAATTCGACTTTGACTCCGACTTCTGACTTCGACTTCGACTTCTGACTTCGACTTCGACTTCAACTTCGACTTCGATATCCATATCGATATCGACTCTCTGACTTCGACTTCGACTTCGACTTCGACTTCGACTTCGACTTCCTGACTTCTGACTTCGACTCAGACTTCTACATAATTTCCTGACTTCGACTTCGACTTCGACTTCTGACTCAGACTTTGACTTCGACTTCGACTTCTGACTTCTAGATTGACTCTCTGGCTTCCTGAGTTAAACTCTCTGGCTTCCTGACTTCGCCTATGACTTCGACTTCGACTTCGACTTCGACTTCGAGTTCGACTTCGATTTCGACTTCGACTTCGACTCCCTGACTTCGACTTCGATTTCGACTTCGACTTCTCTGACTTCGACTCTCCGAGTTACTCCCCGACTCTCTGACTTCTCTGACTTCTCTGACTTTGAAATCGACTCAGACTTGAAAGGCACAATATAATTTCCTGACTTCGACTTTGATTTCCACATAATTTCGACTTCGAAATCGACTTGGACTTGGTACTTCGACTTCGACTTCGACTTCGACTTCGACTTCGACTTCGATTTCGATTTCGATTTCGATTTCGACTTCGACTTCGACTTCGACTTCGACTTCGACTTCGACTTCGACTTCGTACTTCAACTTCGACTTCGACTCGACTTCGATATCGAATTCGACTTCGACTTTGACTTCGACTTCGACTTCGACTTCGACTTCGACTTCGACTTCGACTTCGATATCGATTTCGATTTCGACTTCGACTTCAATCTTCGACTTCGACTTCGACTTCGACTTCGACTTCGACTTCGACTTCGACTTCGACTTCGACTTCGACTTCGACTTCGACTTCGATTCCGACTTCGACTTCGACTTTGACTTCGACTTCGGACTTCGACTTCGACTTCAACTTCGACTTCGACTTCGACTTCGACTACGACTTCGACTTCGACTTCGATACTATCGATTTCGATTTCGACTTCGACTTCGACTTCGACTTCGACTTCGATTTCGACTTCGATTTCGATTTCGACTTCGACTTCGACTTCGACTTCGACTTCGACTTCGACTTCGACTTCGATTTTGACTTCCACTTCGACTTCGACTTCCACTTCGACTTCGATTTTGACTTCCACTTCGACTTCGACTTCGACTTCGACTTGGACTTCTACTTCGACTTCGACTTCAACTTCGACTTCGACTTCGACTTCGACTTCGACTTCGACTTCGACTTCGACTTTGACTTCGACTTCGACTTCGACTTGGACTTGGACTTGTACTTCTACTTCGACTTCGACTTCGATTTTGACTTCCACTTCGACTTCGACTTCGATATCGACTTCGATTTCGATTTCGATATCTACTTCACTTCCACTTCTGACTTTGACTTCCACTTCGACATCGACTTCGGCTTCGACTTGGATTTCTACTTCTACTTCGACTTCGACTTTGGACTTCCACTTTGACTTCCACTACGACTTCGGATTTCGACTTCGACTTCTACTTCGACTTCGACTTCGACTTCGACTTCGACTTCGACTTGGCTTCGACTTGAATTCGCCTTTGACTTCGACTTCGACTTGGACTTTCGATTTTCGACTTCGACTTCGAATTCGACTTTGACTCCGACTTCGACTTCGACTTCGACTTGGGCTTCGACTTCGATTTTGACTTCGAATTCGACTTCGACTTCGACTTCGACTTCGACTTCGACTTCGACTTCGACTTCGACTTCGACTTCGACTTCGACTTCGACTTCGACTTCGGCTTTGACTTCGAATTCGACTTTGACTCCGACTTCGACTTCGACTTCGACTTTGACTCCGACTTCGACTTCGACTTCGACTTCGACTTCGGATTCGACTTCGACTTCGACTTCGACTTCGACGTCGACTTCGACTTCGACTTCGACTTCGACTTCGACTTCGACTTCGACTTTGACTTCGACTTCGACTTCAACTTCGACTTCAATATCCTCGATATCGACTTCGACTTCGACTTCGACTTCGACTTCGACTTCGACTTCGACTTCGACTTCGACTTCGACTTCGACTTCGACTTCGACTTCGACTTCGACTTCGACTTCGACTTCGACTTCGACTTCGGCTTTGACTTCGAATTCGACTTTGACTCCGACTTCGACTTCGACTTCGACTTCGACTTCGACTTCGACATCGACTTGGACTTGGACTTCTACTTCTACTTCGACTTTTACTTCTACTTCGACTTCGACTACGACTTCGACTTCGACTTCGACTTCGACTTCGACTTCGACTTCGACTTCGACTTCGACTTCGACTTCGACTTCGGCTTTGACTTCGAATTCGACTTTGACTCCGACTTCGACTTCGACTTCGACTTCGACTTCGACGTCGGCTTCTCGAGTGCGACTTCGACTTCGACTTCGACTTCGACTTCGACTGTCGCCTTCGACTTCGACTTCGACTTCGACTTCGACTTCGACTACGAAGCAGCTTCGACTTCGACTTCGACTTTGACTTCGACTTCGACTTCGATTTCGACTTCGATTTCGACTTCGACTTCGACTTCGACTTGACTTCGGCTTTGACTTCGAATTCGACTTTGACTCCGACTTCGACTTTTGCTTCGACTTCGACTTCGAGCTAGAACTAAGACTTCGACTTCGACTTCGACATCGACTTGGACTTGGACTTGGACTTCTACTTCATGGGCTTCCTGTTCTACTTCGACTTCGACTACGACTTCGACTTCGACTTCGACTTCGACTTCGACTTCGACTTCGACTTCGACTTCGACTTCGACTTCGACTTCGACTTCGACTTCGAGTTCGACTTCGAATTCGACTTTGACTCCGGCTGCGACTTCGACTTCGACTTCGACTTCGACGTCGACTTCGACTTCGACTTCGACTTCGACTTCGACTTCGACTTCGACTTCGACTTCGACTTCGACTTCGACTTCGACTTCGACTTCGACTTCGACTTCGACTTCGACCTAGGCTTCGACTTCGGCTTCGTTTTCAAGACTTCGACTTTGACTTCGACGACTACTTCGACTTCGACTTCGGCTTCGACTTCGACATCGACTTGGACTTCTACTTCTACTTCGACTTCTACTTCGACTTCGACTACGACTTCGACTTCGACTTCGACTTCGACTTCGACTTCGACTTCGACTTCGGCTTCGACTTCGACTTCGACGACGACTTCCGACTTCGGCTTTGACTTCGAATTCGACTTTGACTCCGACTTCGACTTCGACTTCGACTTCGACTTCGACGTCGACTTCGACTTCGACTTCGACTTCGACTTCGACTTCGACTTCGACTTCGACTTCGACTTCGACTTCGACTTCGACTTCGACTTCGACTTCGACTTCGACTTCGACTTCGACTTCGACTTCGACTTCGACTTCGACTTCGACTTCGACTTCGACTTCGACTTCGATTGCGACTTCGACTTCGACTTCGATTTCGATTTCGACATCGAGCTTCTATTTCGACTTCGACTTCGACTTCGACTTCGACTTCGACTTCGACTTCGACTTCGACTTCGACTTCGACTTCGACTTCGACTTCGACTTCGACTTCGACTTCGACTTCGACTTCTACTTCTACTTCCACTTCGACTTCGATTTTGACTTCCACTTCGACTTCTACTTCCACTTTTCCTTCGATTTTGACTTCCACTTCGACTTCGACTTCGACATCGACTTGGACTTGGACTTCCACTTCGACTTCGACTTCGACATCGACTTGATGGACTTCTACTTCGACTTCGACTTCGACAGAGCTGTTCGACTTCGACTTCGATTTCGACTTCGACTTCGACTTCGACTTCGACTTCGACTTCGACTTCGACTTCGACTTCGATTTCGACTTCGACTTCGACATCGACTTGGACTTGGACTTCTACTTCTACTTCCACTTCGACTTCGATTTTGACTTCCACTTCGACTTCGACTTCGACATCGACTTGGACTTGGACTTCTATTTCTACTTCCACTTCGACTTCGACTTTGACTTCCACTTCGACTTCGACTTCGACATCGACTTGGACTTGGACTTCTACTTCGACTTCGGCTTCGACTTCGACTTCGACTTCGACTTCGACTTCGACTTGGACTTCGACTTCGACTTCGACTTCGACTTCGACTTCGGCTTCGACTTCGACTTCGACTTCAACCTAGGCTTCGACTTCGACTTCGACTTCGACTTCGACTTCGACTTCGACTTCGACTTCGACTTCGACTTCGACTTCGACTTCGACTTCGACTTCGACTTCGACTTCGACTTCGACTTCGACGTCGACTTCGACTTCGACTTCCGCTTCGTCTTCGACTTCGACTTCGACTTCGACTTCGACTTCGACTTCGACTTCGAGTTCGACTTCGACTTCGACTTCGACTTCGACTTCGACTTCGACTTCGACTTCGACTTCGACTTCGATATCGATATCGATATCGACTTCGACTTCGACTTCGACTTCGACTTCGACTTCGACTTCGACTTCGACTTCGACTTCGACTTCGACTTCGACTTCGACTTCGACTTCGACTCCGACTTCGACTTCGACTTCGACTTCGACTTCGACTTCGACTTCGGCTTCGACTTCGATATCCATATCGACTTCGACTTCGACTTCGACTTCGACTTCGACTTCGACTTCGACTTCGACTTCGACTTCGACTTCGACTTCGACTTCGACTTCGACTTCGACTTCGACTTCGACTTCGACTTCGACTTCGACTTCGACTTCGACTTCGACTTCGACTTCGACTTCGACTTCGACTTCGACTTCGACTTCGACTTCGACTTCGACTTCGACTTCGACTTCGACTTCGACTTCGACTTCGACTTCGACTTCGACTTCGACTTCGACTTCGACTTCGACTTCGACTTCGACTTCGACTTCGACTTCGACTTCGACTTCGACTTCGACTTCGACTTCGACTTCGACTTCGACTTCGACTTCGACTTCGACTTCGACTTCGACTTCGACTTCGACTTCGACTTCGACTTCGACTTCGACTTCGACTTCGACTTCGACTTCGACTTCGACTTCGACTTCGACTTCGACTTCGACTTCGACTTCGACTTCGACTTCGACTTCGACTTCGACTTCGACTTCGACTTCGACTTCGACTTCGACTTCGACTTCGACTTCGACTTCGACTTCGACTTCGACTTCGACTTCGACTTCGACTTCGACTTCGACTTCGACTTCGACTTCGACTTCGACTTCGACTTCGACTTCGACTTCGACTTCGACTTCGACTTCGACTTCGACTTCGACTTCGACTTCGACTTCGACTTCGACTTCGACTTCGACTTCGACTTCGACTTCGACTTCGACTTCGACTTCGACTTCGACTTCGACTTCGACTTCGACTTCGACTTCGACTTCGACTTCGACTTCGACTTCGACTTCGACTTCGACTTCGACTTCGACTTCGACTTCGACTTCGACTTCGACTTCGACTTCGACTTCGACTTCGACTTCGACTTCGACTTCGACTTCGACTTCGACTTCGACTTCGACTTCGACTTCGACTTCGACTTCGACTTCGACTTCGACTTCGACTTCGACTTCGACTTCGACTTCGACTTCGACTTCGACTTCGACTTCGACTTCGACTTCGACTTCGACTTCGACTTCGACTTCGACTTCGACTTCGACTTCGACTTCGACTTCGACTTCGACTTCGACTTCGACTTCGACTTCGACTTCGACTTCGACTTCGACTTCGACTTCGACTTCGACTTCGACTTCGACTTCGACTTCGACTTCGACTTCGACTTCGACTTCGACTTCGACTTCGACTTCGACTTCGACTTCGACTTCGACTTCGACTTCGACTTCGACTTCGACTTCGACTTCGACTTCGACTTCGACTTCGACTTCGACTTCGACTTCGACTTCGACTTCGACTTCGACTTCGACTTCGACTTCGACTTCGACTTCGACTTCGACTTCGACTTCGACTTCGACTTCGACTTCGACTTCGACTTCGACTTCGACTTCGACTTCGACTTCGACTTCGACTTCGACTTCGACTTCGACTTCGACTTCGACTTCGACTTCGACTTCGACTTCGACTTCGACTTCGACTTCGACTTCGACTTCGACTTCGACTTCGACTTCGACTTCGACTTCGACTATCGACTATCGACTTCGACTTCGACTTCGACTTCGACTTCGACTTCGACTTCGACTTCGACTTCGACTTCGACTTCGACTTCGACTTCGACTTCGACTTCGACTTCGACTTCGACTTCGACTTCGACTTCGACTTCGACTTCGACTTCGACTTCGACTTCGACTTCGACTTCGACTTCGACTTCGACTTCGACTTCGACTTCGACTTCGACTTCGACTTCGACTTCGACTTCGACTTCGACTTCGACTTCGACTTCGACTTCGACTTCGACTTCGACTTCGACTTCGACTTCGACTTCGACTTCGACTTCGACTTCGACTTCGACTTCGACTTCGACTTCGACTTCGACTTCGACTTCGACTTCGACTTCGACTTCGACTTCGACTTCGACTTCGACTTCGACTTCGACTTCGACTTCGACTTCGACTTCGACTTCGACTTCGACTTCGACTTCGACTTCGACTTCGACTTCGACTTCGACTTCGACTTCGACTTCGACTTCGACTTCGACTTCGACTTCGACTTCGACTTCGACTTCGACTTCGACTTCGACTTCGACTTCGACTTCGACTTCGACTTCGACTTCGACTTCGACTTCGACTTCGACTTCGACTTCGACTTCGACTTCGACTTCGACTTCGACTTCGACTTCGACTTCGACTTCGACTTCGACTTCGACTTCGACTTCGACTTCGACTTCGACTTCGACTTCGACTTCGACTTCGACTTCGACTTCGACTTCGACTTCGACTTCGACTTCGACTTCGACTTCGACTTCGACTTCGACTTCGACTTCGACTTCGACTTCGACTTCGACTTCGACTTCGACTTCGACTTCGACTTCGACTTCGACTTCGACTTCGACTTCGACTTCGACTTCGACTTCGACTTCGACTTCGACTTCGACTTCGACTTCGACTTCGACTTCGACTTCGACTTCGACTTCGACTTCGACTTCGACTTCGACTTCGACTTCGACTTCGACTTCGACTTCGACTTCGACTTCGACTTCGACTTCGACTTCGACTTCGACTTCGACTTCGACTTCGACTTCGACTTCGACTTCGACTTCGACTTCGACTTCGACTTCGACTTCGACTTCGACTTCGACTTCGACTTCGACTTCGACTTCGACTTCGACTTCGACTTCGACTTCGACTTCGACTTCGACTTCGACTTCGACTTCGACTTCGACTTCGACTTCGACTTCGACTTCGACTTCGACTTCGACTTCGACTTCGACTTCGACTTCGACTTCGACTTCGACTTCGACTTCGACTTCGACTTCGACTTCGACTTCGACTTCGACTTCGACTTCGACTTCGACTTCGACTTCGACTTCGACTTCGACTTCGACTTCGACTTCGACTTCGACTTCGACTTCGACTTCGACTTCGACTTCGACTTCGACTTCGACTTCGACTTCGACTTCGACTTCGACTTCGACTTCGACTTCGACTTCGACTTCGACTTCGACTTCGACTTCGACTTCGACTTCGACTTCGACTTCGACTTCGACTTCGACTTCGACTTCGACTTCGACTTCGACTTCGACTTCGACTTCGACTTCGACTTCGACTTCGACTTCGACTTCGACTTCGACTTCGACTTCGACTTCGACTTCGACTTCGACTTCGACTTCGACTTCGACTTCGACTTCGACTTCGACTTCGACTTCGACTTCGACTTCGACTTCGACTTCGACTTCGACTTCGACTTCGACTTCGACTTCGACTTCGACTTCGACTTCGACTTCGACTTCGACTTCGACTTCGACTTCGACTTCGACTTCGACTTCGACTTCGACTTCGACTTCGACTTCGACTTCGACTTCGACTTCGACTTCGACTTCGACTTCGACTTCGACTTCGACTTCGACTTCGACTTCGACTTCGACTTCGACTTCGACTTCGACTTCGACTTCGACTTCGACTTCGACTTCGACTTCGACTTCGACTTCGACTTCGACTTCGACTTCGACTTCGACTTCGACTTCGACTTCGACTTCGACTTCGACTTCGACTTCGACTTCGACTTCGACTTCGACTTCGACTTCGACTTCGACTTCGACTTCGACTTCGACTTCGACTTCGACTTCGACTTCGACTTCGACTTCGACTTCGACTTCGACTTCGACTTCGACTTCGACTTCGACTTCGACTTCGACTTCGACTTCGACTTCGACTTCGACTTCGACTTCGACTTCGACTTCGACTTCGACTTCGACTTCGACTTCGACTTCGACGACTTCGACTTCGACTTCGACTTCGACTTCGACTTCGACTTCGACTTCGACTTCGACTTCGACTTCGACTTCGACTTCGACTTCGACTTCGACTTCGACTTCGACTTCGACTTCGACTTCGACTTCGACTTCGACTTCGACTTCGACTTCGACTTCGACTTCGACTTCGACTTCGACTTCGACTTCGACTTCGACTTCGACTTCGACTTCGACTTCGACTTCGACTTCGACTTCGACTTCGACTTCGACTTCGACTTCGACTTCGACTTCGACTTCGACTTCGACTTCGACTTCGACTTCGACTTCGACTTCGACTTCGACTTCGACTTCGACTTCGACTTCGACTTCGACTTCGACTTCGACTTCGACTTCGACTTCGACTTCGACTTCGACTTCGACTTCGACTTCGACTTCGACTTCGACTTCGACTTCGACTTCGACTTCGACTTCGACTTCGACTTCGACTTCGACTTCGACTTCGACTTCGACTTCGACTTCGACTTCGACTTCGACTTCGACTTCGACTTCGACTTCGACTTCGACTTCGACTTCGACTTCGACTTCGACTTCGACTTCGACTTCGACTTCGACTTCGACTTCGACTTCGACTTCGACTTCGACTTCGACTTCGACTTCGACTTCGACATCGACTTCGACTTCGACTTCGACTTCGACTTCGACTTCGACTTCGACTTCGACTTCGACTTCGACTTCGACTTCGACTTCGACTTCGACTTCGACTTCGACTTCGACTTCGACTTCGACTTCGACTTCGACTTCGACTTCGACTTCGACTTCGACTTCGACTTCGACTTCGACTTCGACTTCGACTTCGACTTCGACTTCGACTTCGACTTCGACTTCGACTTCGACTTCGACTTCGACTTCGACTTCGACTTCGACTTCGACTTCGACTTCGACTTCGACTTCGACTTCGACTTCGACTTCGACTTCGACTTCGACTTCGACTTCGACTTCGACTTCGACTTCGACTTCGACTTCGACTTCGACTTCGACTTCGACTTCGACTTCGACTTCGACTTCGACTTCGACTTCGACTTCGACTTCGACTTCGACTTCGACTTCGACTTCGACTTCGACTTCGACTTCGACTTCGACTTCGACTTCTCGACTTCGACTTCGACTTCGACTTCGACTTCGACTTCGACTTCGACTTCGACTTCAGCGTCTTCGACTTCGACTTCGACGCTGACTTCGACTTTGACTTCGACTTCGACTTCGACTTCGACTTCAACTTCGACTTCGACTTCGACTTCGACTTCGACTTCGACTTCGACTTCGACTTCGACTTCGACTTCGACTTCGACTTCGACTTCGACTTCGACTTCGACTTCGACTTCGACTTCGACTTCGACTTCGACGTCGACTTCGGCTTCGACTTCCACTTCGACTTCGACTTCGACTTCGACTTCGACTTTGACTTCGACTTCGACTTCGACTTCGACTTCAACTTCGACTTCGACTTCGAATTCGACTTCGACTTCGACTTCGACTTCGACTTCGACTTCGACTTCGACTTCGACTTCGACTTCGACTTCGACTTCGACTTCGACTTCGACTTCGACTTCGACTTCGACTTCGACTTCGACATCGACTTGGACGACTTCGACTTCGACTTCGACATCGACTTGGACTTGGACTTCTACTTCTACTTCCACTTCGACTTCGATTTTGACTTCCACTTCGACTTCGACTTCGACATCGACTTGGACTTGGACTTCTACTTCTACTTCGACTTCGACTTCGACTTCGACTTCGACTTCGACTTCGACTTCGACTTCGACTTCGATTTCGACTTCGACTTCGACTTCGACTTCGACTTCGACTTCGACTTCGACTTCGACTTCGACTTCGACTTCGACTTCGACTTCGACTTCGACTTCGACTTCGACATCGACTTCGACTTCGACTTCGACTTCGACTTCGACTTCGACTTCGACTTCGACTTCGACTTCGACTTCGACTTCGACTTCGACATTGACTTCGACTTCGACTTCGACTTCGACTTCGACTTCGACTTCGACTTCGACTTCGACTTCGACTTCGACTTCGACTTCGACTTCGACTTCGACATCGACTTCGACTTCGACTTCGACTTCGACTTCGACTTCGACTTCGACTTCAACGTCGACTTCGACATCGACTTCCACTTCGACTTCGACTTTGACTTTGATATCGACATCGACATCGATTTCGACTTCGACTTCGACTTCGACTTCGACTTCGACTTTGACTTCGACTTCGACTTCGACTTCGACTTCGACTTCGACTTCGACTTCGACTTCGACTTCGACTTCGACTTCGACTTCGACTTCGACTTCGACTTCGACTTCGACTTCGACTTCGACTTCGACTTTGACTTCGACTTCGACTTCGACTTCGACTTCGACTTCGACTTCGACTTCGACTTCGACTTCGACTTCGACGTCGACTTCGACATCGACTTCCACTTCGACTTCGACTTCGACTTCTTCGACTTCGACTTCGACTTCGACTTCGACTTCGACTTCGACTTCGACTTCGACTTCGACTTCGACTTCGACTTCGACTTCGACATCGACTTTGACTTGGACTTCTACTTCTACTTCGACTTCTACTTCGACTTCGACTTCGACTTCGACTTCGACTTCGACTTCGACTTCGACTTCGACTTCGACTTCGACTTCGACTT
Organism: Drosophila leonis; assembly: GCA_035045365.1. Taxonomy (NCBI): domain Eukaryota; kingdom Metazoa; phylum Arthropoda; class Insecta; order Diptera; family Drosophilidae; genus Drosophila; species Drosophila leonis. The sequence goes on from JAWNPC010000913.1 coordinate 17,466, forward strand.
CGACTTCGACTTCGACTTCGACTTCGACTTCGACTTCGACTTCGACTTCGACTTCGACTTCGACTTCGACTTTGACTTCGACTTCGACTTCGACTTCGACTTCGACTTCGACTTCGACTTCGACTTCGACTTCGACTTCGACATCGACTTCCACTTCGACTTCGACTTCGACTTCGACATCGACTTCGACTTCGACTTCGACTTCGACTTCGACTTCGACTTCGACTTCGGCTTTGACTTCGACTTCGACTTCCACTTCGACTTCGACTTCGACTTCGACTTCGACTTCGACTTTGACTTCGACTTCGACTTCGACTTCGACTTCGACTTCGACTTCGACTTCGACTTCGACTTCGACTTCGATTTCGATATCGACTTCGATTTCGACTTTGACTTTGACTTCGACTTTGACTTCGACTATGCCTTCGACTTCGACTTCGACTTCGACTTCGACTTCGACTTCGACTTTGACTTCGACTTTGACTTCGACTTCGACTTCGACTTCGACTTCAACTTCGACTTCGACTTCGACTTCGACTTCGACTTCGACTTCGACTTCGACTTCGACTTCGATTTCGACCTCGACCTCGACTTCGCTTGACTTCGACTTCGACTTCGACTTCGACTTCGACTTCGACTTCCACTTCGACTTCGCCTTCGACTTCGACTTCGACTTCGACTTCGACTTCGACTTCGACTTCGACTTCGACTTCGATTTCGACTTCGACTTCGACTTCGACTTCGACTTCGACTTCGACTTCGACTTCGACTTCGACTTCGACTTCGACTTCGACTTCGACTTCGACTTCGACTTCGACTTCGACTTCGACTTCCACTTCCACTTCGACTTCGACTTCGACTTCGACTTCGACTTCGACTTTAACTTCGACTTCGACTTCGACTTCGATTTCGACTTCGACTTCGACTTCGACTTCGACTTCGACTTCGACTTCGACTTTGACTTTGACTTCGACTTCGACTTTGACTTCGACTTCGACTTCGACTTCGACTTCAACTTCGACTTCGACTTCGACTTCGACTTTGACTTCCACTTCGACTTCGACTTCGACTTCAACTTCGACTTCGACTTCGACTTCGACTTCGACTTCGACTTCGACTTCGACTTCGACTTCGACTTCGACTTCGACTTCGACTTCGACTTCGACTTTGACTTTGACTTCGACTTCGACTTTGACTTCGACTTCGACTTCGACTTCGACTTCAACTTCGACTTCCACTTCGACTTCGACTTCGACTTTGACTTCGACTTTGACTTCGACTTCGACTTCAACTTCGACTTCGACTTCGACTTCGACTTCGACTTCGACTTCGACTTCGACTTCGACTTCGACTTCGACTTCGACTTCGACTTCGACTTCGACTTCGACTTCGACTTCGACTTCGACTTCGACTTCGACTTCGACATCGACTTCGACTTCGACTTCCACTTCGACTTCGACATCGACTTGGACTTCGACTTTTACTTCTACTTCCACTTCGACTTCGATTTTAACTTCCACTTCGACTTCGACTTCGACATCGACTTGGACTTCGACTTCTACTTCTACTTCGACTTCGACTTCGACTTCGACTTCGACTTCGACTTCGACTTCGACTTCGACTTCGACTTCGATTTCGACTTCGACTTCGACTTCGACTTCGACTTCGACTTCGACATCGACTTGGACTTCGACTTCTACTTCTACTTCCACTTCGACTTCGATTTTGACTTCCACTTCGACTTCGACTTCGACATCGACTTGGACTTGGACTTCTACTTCTACTTCGACTTCGACTTCGACTTTGACTTCGACTTCGACTTCGACTTCGACTTCGACTTCGATTTCGACTTCGACTTCGACTTCGACTTCGACTTCGACTTCAACTTCGACTTCGACTTCGACTTCGACTTCGACTTCGACTTCGACTTCGACTTCGACTTCGACTTCGACTTCGACTTCGACTTCAACTTCGACTTCGACTTCGACTTCGACTTCGACTTTGACTTTGACTTTGACTTCGACTTCGACTTCGACTTCGACTTCGACTTCGACTTCGACTTCAACTTCGACTTCAACTTCGACTTCGACTTCGACTTCGACTTCGACATCGACTTGGACTTCGACTTCGACTTCGACTTCGACTTCGACTTCGACTTCACTTTGACTTCGACTTCGACTTCGACTTCGACTTCGACTTTGACTTTGACTTCGACTTCGACTTCGACTTCGACTTCGACTTCGACTTCGAGTTCGACTTCGACTTCGACTTCGACTTCGACTTCGACTTCGACATCGACTTCGACTTCGACTTCGACTTCGACTTCGACTTCGACTTCGACTTCGACTTCGACTTCGACTTCGACTTCGACTTCGACTTTGACTTCGACTTCGACTTTGACTTCTACTTCTACTTCGACTTCTACTTCGACTTCGACTTCGACTTCGACTTCGACTTTGACTTTTACTTTGACTTCGACTTCGACTTTGACTTTGACTTCGACTTCGACTTCGACTTCGACTTCGACATCGACTTCGACTTCGACTTCGACTTCGACTTCGACTTCGACTTCGACTTCGACTTCGACTTCGACTTCGACTTCGACTTCGACTTCGACTTCGACTTCGACTTCGACTTCGACTTCGACTTCGACTTCGACTTCGACTTCGACTTCGACTTCGACTTCGACTTCGACATCGACTTCCACTTCGACTTCGACTTCGACTTCGATATCGACTTCGACTTCGACTTCGACTTCGACTTCGACTTCGACTTCGACTTCGACTTTGATTTCGACTTCGACTTCGATTCGACTTCGACTTCGACTTCGACTTCGACTTCGACTTTGACTTCGACTTCGACTTCGACTTCGACTTCGACTTCGACTTCGACTTTGACTTCGACTTTGACTTCGACTTCGACTTCGACTTCGATTTCAACTTCGACTTTGACTTTGCCTTTGACTTCGACTTTGACTTCGACTTCGCCTTCGACTTCGACTTCGACTTCGACTTCGACTTCGACTTCGACTTCGACTTCGACTTCGACTTCGACTTCGACTTCGACTTCGACTTCGACTTCGACTTCGACTTCGACTTCGACTTCGACTTCGACTTCGACTTCGACTTCGACTTCGACTTCGACCTCGACTTCGACTTCGACTTCGACTTCGACTTCGACTTCGACTTCGACATCCACTTCCACTTCGACTTCGACTTCGACTTCGACTTCGACTTCGACTTCGACTTCGACTTCGACTTCGACTTCGATTCGACTTCGATTCGACTTCGACTTCGACTTGACTTCGACTTCGACTTCGACTTCGACTTCGACTTCGACTTCGACTTCGACTTCGACTTCGACTTCGACTTCGACTTCGACTTGACTTGACTTCGACTTCCACTTGACTTCGACTTCCACTTCGACTTCGACTTCGACTTTGACTTCGACTTCGACTTTGACTTCGACTTGACTTGACTTGACTTGACTTCGACTTCGACTTTGACTTTGACTTCGACTTCGACTTTGACTTTGACTTTGACTTCGACTTCGACTTTAACTTCGACTTCGACTTGACTTCGACTTCACTTTGACTTCGACTTGACTTCGACTTCGACTTTAACTTCGACTTCGACTTCGACTTGACTTCAACTTCGACTTGACTTGACTTGACTTGACTTGACTTGACTTGACTTGACTTGACTTGACTTGACTTGACTTGACTTCGACTTCGACTTCGACTTCGACTTCGACTTCGACTTCGACTTCCACTTCGACTTCGACTTCGACTTCCACTTCGACTTTGACTTCGACTTCGACTTCGACTTTGACTTCAACTTCGACTTCGACTTCGACTTCAACTTCGACTTCGACTTCGACTTCGACTTCGACTTCGACTTCGACTTCGACTTCGACTTCGACTTCGACTTCGACTTCGACTTCGACTTCGACTTCGACTTCGACTTGACTTCGACTTCGACTTCGACTTCGACATCGACTTGTGACTTCGACTTCGACTTCGACTTCGACATCGACTTGGACTTCGATTTCTACTTCTACTTCACTTCGACTTCGATTTCGATTTCACTTCGACTTCGACTTCGACATCGACTTGGACTTCGACTTCTACTTCTACTTCGACTTCGACTTCGACTTCGACTTCGACATCGACTTGGACTTGACTTGACTTCGACTTCGATTTCGACTTTGACTTCGACTTCGACTTCGACTTCGACTTCGACTTCGACTTCGACTTCGACTTCGACTTCGACTTCGACTTCGACTTCGACTTCAACTTCGACTTCGACTTCGACTTCGACTTCGACATCGACTTGGACTTCGACTTCGACTTCGACTTCGACTTCGACTTCGACTTCAACTTCGACTTCGACTTCGACTTCGACTTCGACTTCGACTTTGACTTTGACTTCGACTTCGACTTCGACTTCAACTTCGACTTCGACTTCGACTTCGACTTCGACATCGACTTCGACTTCGACTTCGACTTCGACTTCGACTTCGACATCGACTTCGACTTCGACTTCGACTTCGACTTCGACTTCGACTTCGACTTTGACTTCGACTTCGACTTCGACTTCGACTTCGACTTCGACTTCGACTTCGACTTCGACTTCGACTTCGACTTCGACTTCGACTTCGAGTTCGACTTCGACTTCGACTTCGACTTCGACTTCGACTTCGACTTCGACTTCGACTTCGACTTCGACTTCGACTTCGACTTCGACTTCGACTTCGACTTCGACTTCGACTTCGACTTCGACTTCGACTTCGACATCGACTTGGACTTGGACTTCTACTTCTACTTCGACTTCTACTTCGACTTCGACTTCGACTTCGACTTCGACTTCGACTTCGACTTCGACTTCGACTTCGACTTCGACTTTGACTTCGACTTCGACTTTGACTTCGACTTCGACTTCGACTTCGACTTCGACTTCGACTTCGACTTCGACTTCGACTTCGACTTCGACTTCGACTTCGACTTCGACTTCGACTTCGACCTGGCCGACTTCGACTTCGACTTCGACTTCGACTTCGACTTCGACTTCGACTTCGACTTCGACTTCGACTTCGACTTCGACTTCGACTTCGACTTCGACTTCGACTTCGACTTCGACTTCGACTTCGACTTCGACTTCGACTTCGACTTCGACTTCGACTTCGACTTCGACTTCGACTTCGACTTCGATATCGATATCGATATCGATATCGACTTCGACTTCGACTTCGACTTCGACTTCGACTTTGACTTCGACTTCGACTTCGACTTCGACTTCGACTTCGACTTCGACTTTGACTTCATTTACGACTTCGACTTCGACTTCGACTTCGACTTCGACTTCAACTTCGACTTTGACTCCGACTTCGCCTTCGACTACGACTTCGACTTCGACTTCGACTTCGACTTCGACTTCGACTTCGACTTCGACTTCGACTTCGACTTCGACTTCGACTTCGACTTCGACTTCGACTTCGACTTCGACTTCGACTTCGACTTCGACTTCGACTTCGACTTCGACTTCGACTTCGACTTCGACTTCGACTTCGACTTCGACTTCGACTTCGACTTCGACTTCGACTTCGACTTCGACTTCGACTTCGACTTCGACGTCGACTTCGACATCGACTTCCACTTCGACTTCGACTTCGACTTCGACTTCGACTTCGACTTCGACTTCGACTTCGACTTCGACTTCGACTTCGACTTCGATATCGACTTCGACTTCGACTTCGACTTCGACTTCGACTTCGACTTCGACTTCGACTTCGACTTCGACTTCGACTTCGACTTCGACTTCGACTTCGACTTCGACTTCGACTTCGACTTCGACTTCGACGTCGACTTCCACTTCGACTTCGACTTCGACTTCGACTTCGACTTCGACTTTGACTTCGACTTCGACTTCGACTTCGACTTCGACTTCGACTTCGACTTCGACTTCGACTTCGACTTCGACTTCGACTTTGACTTTGACTTCGACTTCGACTTTGACTTCGACTTCGACTTCGACTTCGACTTCAACTTCGACTTCGACTTCGACTTCGACTTCGACTTTGACTTCGACTTCGACTTCGACTTCGACAACTTCGACCGACTTCGACTTCGACTTCGACTTCGACTTCGACTTCGACTTCGACTTCGACTTCGACTTCGACTTCGACTTCGACTTCGACTTCGACTTCGACTTCGACTTCGACTTCGACTTCGACGTCGACTTCGACTTCGACTTCCACTTCGACTTCGACTTCGACTTCGACTTCGACGGCGCGCGCTTCGACTGCTTCGACTTCGACTTCAACTTCGACTTCGACTTCGACTTCGACTTCGACTTCGACTTCGACTTCGACTTCGACTTCGACTTCGACTTCGACTTCGACTTCGACTTCGACTTCGACTTCGACTTCGACTTCGACTTCGACTTCGACATCGACTTGGACTTCGACTTCGACTTCGACTTCGACATCGACTTGGACTTGGACTTCTACTTCTACTTCCACTTCGACTTCGATTTTGACTTCCACTTCGACTTCGACTTCGACATCGACTTGGACTTGGACTTCTACTTCTACTTCGACTTGACTTCGACTTCGACTTCGACTTCGACTTCGACTTCGACTTCGACTTCGATTTCGACTTCGACTTCGACTTCGACTTCGACTTCGACTTCGACTTCGACTTCGACTTCGACTTCGACTTCGACTTCGACTTCGACTTGACTACAACTTCGACTTCGACTTCGACTTCGACATCGACTTGGACTTCGACTTCGACTTCGACTTCGACTTCGACTTCGACTTCGACTTCGACTTTGACTTCGACTTCGACTTCGACTTCGACTTCGACTTCGACTTCGACTTCGACTTCGACTTCAGCTTCGACTTCGACTTCGACTTCGACTTCGACATCGACTTCGACTTCGACTTCGACTTCGACTTCGACTTGACTTCAACTTCGACTTCGACTTCGACTTCGGCTTCGATTTCGACTTTGACTTTGACTTCGACTTCGACTTCGACTTCGACTTCGACTTCGACTTCGACTTCGACTTCAACTTCGACTTCGACTTCGACTTCGACTTCGACATCGACTTGGACTTCGACTTCGACTTCGACTTCGACTTCGACTTCGACTTCGACTTCGACTTCGACTTCGACTTCGACTTCGACTTTGACTTCGACTTCGACTTCGACTTCGACTTCGACTTCGACTTCGACTTCGACTTCGACTTCGACTTCGACTTCGACTTCGACTTTGACTTTGACTTCGACTTCGACTTTGACTTCGACTTCGACTTCGACTTCGACTTCAACTTCGACTTCGACTTCGACTTCGACTTCGACTTCGACTTCGATATCCATATCGACTTCGACTTCGACTTCGACTTCGACTTCGACTTCGACTTCGACTTCGACTTCGACTTCGACTTCGACTTCGACTTCGACTTCGACTTCGACTTCGACTTCGACTTCGACTTCGACTTCGACTTCGACTTCGACTTCGACTTCAACTTCGACTTCGACTTCGACTTCGATATCGATATCGATATCGATTTCGACTTCGACTTCGACTTCGACTTCGACTTCGACTTCGACTTCGACTTCGACTTCGACTTCGACTTCGACTTCGACTTCGACTTCGACTTCGACTTCGACTTTGCCTTCGACTTCGACTTTGACTCCGACTTCGACTTCGACTTCGACTTCGACTTCGGCTACGACTTCGGCTTCGACTTCGACTTCGACTTCGACTTCGACTTCGACTTCGACTTCGACTTCGACTTCCGTTTCGACTTCGACGTCGACTTCGACTTCGACTTCGACTTCGACTTCGACTTTGACTTCGACTTCGACTTCGACTTCGACTTCGACTTCGACTTCAACTTCGACTTCGACTTCGACTTCGACTTCGACTTCGACTTCGATATTCATATCGATATCGACTTCGACTTCGACTTCGACTTCGACTTCGACTTCGACTTCGACTTCGACTTCGACTTCGACTTCGACTTCGACTTCGACTTCGACTTCGACTTCGACTTCGACTTCGACTTCGACTTCGACTTCGACTTCGACTTCGACTTCGACTTCGACTTCGACTTCGACTTCGACTTCGACTTCGACTTCGACTTTGACTTTGACTTCGACTTCGACTTTGACTTCGACTTTGACTTCGACTTCGACTACGACTTCGACTTCAACTTCGACTTCGACTTCGACTTCGACTTCGATTTTGACTTCGACTTCGACTTCGACTTCGACTTCGACTTCAACTTCGACTTCGACTTCGACTTCGACTTCGACTTCGACTTCGACTTCGACTTCGACTTCGACTTCGACTTCGACTTCGACTTCGACTTCGACTTCGACTTCGACTTCGACTTCGACTTCGACTTCGACTTCGACTTCGACTTCGACGTCGACTTCGACTTCGACTTCCACTTCGACTTCGACTTCGACTTCGACTTCGACTTCGACTTCGACTTCGACATTGACTTGACTTCAACTTCGACTTCGACTTCGACTTCGACTTCGACATCGACTTGGACTTCGACTTCGACTTCGACTTCGACTTCGACTTCGACTTCGACTTCGACTTCGACTTCGACTTCGACTTCGACTTTGACTTCGACTTCGACTTCGACTTCGACTTCGACTTCGACTTCGACTTCGACTTCGACTTCGACTTCGACTTCGACTTCGACTTTGACTTTGACTTCGACTTCGACTTTGACTTCGACTTCGACTTCGACTTCGACTTCAACTTCGACTTCGACTTCGACTTCGACTTCGACTTCGACTTCGATATCCATATCGACTTCGACTTCGACTTCGACTTCGATTTCTTCGACTTGACTTCGACTTCGACTTCGACTTCGACTTCGACTTCGACTTCGACTTCGACTTCGACTTCGACTTCGACTTCGACTTCGACTTCGACTTCGACTTCGACTTCGACTTCAACTTCGACTTCGACTTCGACTTCGATATCGATATCGATATCGATTTCGACTTCGACTTCGACTTCGACTTCGACTTCGACTTCGACTTCGACTTCGACTTCGACTTCGACTTCGACTTCGACTTCGACTTCGACTTCGACTTCGACTTCGACTTCGACTTCGACTTTGATCTCTTTTTCGACTTCGACTTGACTTGACTTGACTTGACTTCGACTTCGACTTCAACTTCGACTTCGACTTCGACTTCGACTTCGACTTCGACTTCGACTTCGACTTCGACTTCGATTTCGACTTCGACGTCGACTTCGACTTCGACTTCGACTTCGACTTCGACTTTGACTTCGACTTCGACTTCGACTTCGACTTCGACTTCGACTTCAACTTCGACTTCGACTTCGACTTCGACTTCGACTTCGACTTCGATATTCCATATCGATTTTATCGACTTGACTTGACTTGACTTGACTTGACTTCGACTTCGACTTCGACTTCGACTTCGACTTCGACTTCGACTTCGACTTCGACTTGACTACGACTTCGACTTCGACTTCGACTTCGACTTCAACTTCGACTTCGACTTCGACTTCGACTTCGACTTTGACTTTGACTTCAACTTTGACTTTGACTTTGACTTCGACTTCGACTTTGACTTCGACTTTGACTTCGACTTGACTTGACTTGACTTCAACTTGACTTCGACTTCGACTTGGACTTCGACTTTGACTTGACTTGACTTCGACTTGACTTGACTTCAACTTTGACTTCGACTTCGACTTCGACTTCGACTTGACTTGACTTGACTTGACTTGACTTGACTTGACTTCGACTTCGACTTCGACTTCGACTTCGACTTGACTTCGACTTCGACTTCGACTTCGACTTCGCCTTGACTTCGACTTCGACTTCGACTTCCACTTGACTTGACTTGACTTGACTTGACTTTGACTTGACTTCGACTTCGACTTCGACTTCAATTTCGACTTCGACTTCTACTTCTACTTCGACTTCTACTTCGACTTCGACTTCGACTTCGACTTCGACTTCGACTTCGACTTCGACTTGACTTGACTTGACTTCGACTTTGACTTGACTTCGACTTTGACTTCGACTTCGACTTTCGACTTCGACTTCGACTTCGACTTCGATTTCTACTTCTACTTCCACTTCGACTTCGACTTTGACTTCGACTTGACTTGACTTCGACTTCGACTTCGACTTGACTTCTACTTCACTTGACTTGACTTGACTTGACTTGACTTGACTTGACTTCGATTGACTTGACTTCGGCTTGACTTGACTTCGACTTTGACTTTGACTTCGACTTTGACTTCGACTTTGACTTGACTTCGACTTTCGACTTCGACTTCGACTTTGACTTCGACTTCGACTTCGACCTTTTACTTCGACTTCGACTTCGACTTCGACTTTGACTTCGACTTTGACTTCGACATCGATTTCGATTTTGACATTGACTTTGACTTGACTTCGACTTCGCACTTCGATCTTTGACTTGACTTGACTTCGACTTTGACTTGACTTGACTTCGACTTTGACTTCGACTTTGACTTCGACTTGACTTGACTTGACTTCGACTTCGACTTCGACTTCGACTTTGACTTCGACTTTGACTTTGACTTCGACTTCGACTTCGACTTCGACTTGACTTGACTTCGACTTGACTTCGACTTCACTTCGACTTCGACTTGACTTGACTTCGGCTTCGACTTGACTTCGACTTGACTTCGACTTCGACTTCGACTTGACTTCGACTTCGCGACTTCGACTTCGACTTCGACTTTGACTTGACTTGACTTGACTTGACTTGACTTCGACTTCGATTCGACTTGACTTCGACTTCGACTTCTGACTTGACTTCGCACTTCGACTTCGACTTCGACTTGACTTCGACTTCGACTTCGACTTCGACTTCGACTTCGACTTCGATTCGACTTCGACTTCGACTTCGACTTTGACTTCGACTTTGACTCGACTTCGACTTGACTTGACTTCGACTTGACTTGACTTGACTTGACTTGACTTGACTTGACTTGACTTGACTTCGATTGACTTGACTTCGACTTCGATTCGACTTACTTGACTTCACTTCACTTGACTTCACTTCACTTGATTGACTTCGACTTGACTCGACTTGACTTACTTCGACTTGACTTGACTTGACTTTGACTTGACTTGACTTGACTTGATTGACTTGACTTGACTTGACTTAACTTCGACTTGACTTGACTTGACTTCGACTTGACTTCGACTTCGACTTCGACTTCGACTTCAACTTCGACTTCGACTTGACTTGACTTCGACTTCGACTTGACTTGACTTCGACTTGACTTCGACTTGACTTGACTTCACTTCTGACTTTGACTTTTACTTCTACTTCACTTTACTTGACTTGACTTGACTTCAACTTAACTTTGACTTGACTTGACTTCGACCTCGACTTTGACTTCGACTTGACTTGACTTGACTTACTTCGACTTCGACTTTATCGACTTTCGACTTCGACTTCGACTTGACTTCGACTTGACTTGACTTGACTTCGACTTCGACTTCGACTTCGACTTCGACTTCGACTTCGACTTCGACTTCGACATCGATCTTGACTTGACTTGACTTCGACTTCGACTATCGACTATCGACTTTTGACTTTCGACTTCGACTTCGACTTCGACTTCGACTTCGCCTTCGACTTCGACTTCGACTGCGACTTCGACTTCAACTTCGACTCCGACTTTTTCTTCGACTTCGACTTCGACTTCGACTTCGACTTCGACTTCGATTTCGACTTCGACTTCGACTTCGACTTTTCGACTTCGATTTCGACTTCGACCTCGACTTCGACTTCGATTTCGACTTCGACTTCGGTTTCGGCAGATTTCGACTTCGACTTCGACTTCGACTTCGACTTCGACTTCGACTTCGACTTCGGCTTCGGCTTCGACTTCGACTTCGACTTCGACTTCGACTTCGGCTATGACTTCGAATTCAGCTTCGACTTCGACTTCGACTTCGACTTCGACTTCGACTTCGACTTCGACTTCGACTTCGACTTGGAGCTCGACTTCGATTTCGACTTCCACTTCGACTTCTACTTCCACTTTGACTTCGACTTTGACTTCCACTTCGACTTCGACTTCGACATCGACTTGGACTTGATTTCTACTTGACTTCGACTTCGACTTCGACTTCGACTTCGACTTCGACTTCGACTTCGACTCGACTTCGACTTCGACTTCGACTTCGACTTCGCCTTCGACTTCGACTTGGAGTTCGACTTTGACTTCGACTTCGACTTCGACTTCGACTTTGACTTTGACTTCGACTTGGACTTCGACTTCTACTTCTACTTCTACTTTACTTCGACCTCGACCTCGACTTCACTTCGACTTCGACTTCGACTTCGACTTCGACTTCGATTTCGACTTCGACTTCGATTCGACTTCGACTTCGACTTCGACTTTGACTTCGACTTCGACTTGACCCGACTTGACTTCGACTTCGACTTCGACTTCGACTTCTACTTCGACTTCGACTTCGACTTCGACTTCGACTTCGACTTCGACTTGACTTCGACTTGACTTGACTTCGACTTCGACTTGACTTCGACTTCGACTTCGACTTCGACTTCGACTTCGACTTCGACTTCGACTTCGACTTCGACTTCGACTTCGATTTCGACTTCGACCTCGACTTCGACTTCGACTTCGACTTCGACTTCGATTTCGACTTCGACTTCGATTTCGACTTCGACTTCGACTTCGACTTCGACTTCGACTTCGACTTCGACTTCGACTTCGGCTTCGACTTCGACTTCGACTTCGACTTCGACTTCGACTTCGACTTCGACTTCGACTTCGACTTCGACTTCGACTTCGACTTCGACTTCGACTTCGACTTCGACTTCGACTTCGACTTCGACTTCGACTTCGACTTCGACTTCGACTTCGACTTCGACTTCGACTTCGACTTCGACTTCGACTTCGACTTCGACTTCGACTTCGACTTCGACTTCGACTTCGACTTCGACTTCGACTTCGACTTCGACTTCGATTCGACTTCGACTTCGACTTCGACTTCGACTTCGACTTCGACTTCGACTTCGACTTCTGACTTCGACTTCGACTTCGACTTCGACTTCGACTTCGACTTCGACTTCGACTTCGACTTCGACTTCGACTTCGACTTCGACTTCGACTTCGACTTCGACTTCGACTTCGACTTCGACTTCGACTTCGACTTCGACTTCGACTTCGACTTCGACTTCGACTTCGACTTCGACTTCGACTTCGACTTCGACTTCGACTTCGACTTCGACTTCGACTTCGACTTCGACTTCGACTTCGACTTCGACTTCGACTTCGACTTCGACTTCGACTTCGACTTCGACTTCGACTTCGACTTCGACTTCGACTTCGACTTCGACTTCAACTTCGACTTCGACTTCGATATCGATATCGACATCGACTTCGACTTCGACTTCGACTTCGACTTCGACTTCGACTTCGACTTCGACTTCGACTTCGACTTCGACTTCGACTTCGACTTCGACTTCGACTTCGACTTCGACTTCGACTTCGACTTCGACTTCGACTTCGACTTCGACTTCGACTTCGACTTCGACTTCGACTTCGACTTCGACTTCGACTTCGACTTCGACTTCGACTTCGACTTCGACTTCGACTTCGACTTCGACTTCGACTTCGACTTCGACTTCGACTTCGACTTCGACTTCGACTTCGACTTCGACTTCGACTTCGACTTCGACTTCGACTTCGACTTCGACTTCGACTTCGACTTCGACTTCGACTTCGACTTCGACTTCGACTTCGACTTCGACTTCGACTTCGACTTCGACTTCGACTTCGACTTCGACTTCGACTTCGACTTCGACTTCGACTTCGACTTCGACTTCGACTTCGACTTCGACTTCGACTTCGACTTCGACTTCGACTTCGACTTCGACTTCGACTTCGACTTCGACTTCGACTTCGACTTCGACTTCGACTTCGACTTCGACTTCGACTTCGACTTCGACTTCGACTTCGACTTCGACTTCGACTTCGACTTCGACTTCGACTTCGACTTCGACTTCGACTTCGACTTCGACTTCGACTTCGACTTCGACTTCGACTTCGACTTCGACTTCGACTTCGACTTCGACTTCGACTTCGACTTCGACTTCGACTTCGACTTCGACTTCGACTTCGACTTCGACTTCGACTTCGACTTCGACTTCGACTTCGACTTCGACTTCGACTTCGACTTCGACTTCGACTTCGACTTCGACTTCGACTTCGACTTCGACTTCGACTTCGACTTCGACTTCGACTTCGACTTCGACTTCGACTTCGACTTCGACTTCGACTTCGACTTCGACTTCGACTTCGACTTCTACTTCGACTTCGACTTCGACTTCGACTTCGACTTCGACTTCGACTTCGACTTCGACTTCGACTTCGACTTCGACTTCGACTTCGACTTCGACTTCGACTTCGACTTCGACTTCGACTTCGACTTCGACTTCGACTTCGACTTCGACTTCGACTTCGACTTCGACTTCGACTTCGACTTCCATTTCGACTTCGATTTCGATTTCGACTTCGACTTCGACTTCGACTTCGACTTCGACTTCGACTTCGACTTCGACTTCGACTTCGACTTCGACTTCGACTTCGACTTCGACTTCGACTTCGACTTCGACTTCGACTTCGACTTCGACTTCGACTTCGACTTCGACTTCGACTTCGACTTCGACTTCGACTTCGACTTCGACTTCGACTTCGATACTTCGACTTCGACTTCGACTTCGACTTCGACTTCGACTTCGACTTCGACTTCGACTTCGACTTCGACTTTGACTTCGACTTCGACTTCGACTTCGACTTCGACTTCGACTTCGACTTCGACTTCGACTTCGACTTCGACTTCGACTTCGACTTCGACTTCGACTTCGACTTCGACTTCGACTTCGACTTCGACTTCGACTTCTTCTTCGACTTCTACTTCGACTTCGACTTCGACTTCGACTTCGACTTCGACTTCGACTTCGACTTCGACTTCGACTTCGACTTCGACTTCGACTTCGACTTCGACTTCGACTTCTACTTCGACTTCTACTTCGACTTCGACTTCGACTTCGACTTCGACTTCGACTTCTACTTCGACTTCGACTTCGACTTCGACTTCGACTTCGACTTCGACTTCGACTTCGACTTCGACTTCGACTTCGACTTCGACTTCGACTTCGACTTCGACTTCGACTTCGACTTCGACTTCGACTTCGACTTCGACTTCGACTTCGACTTCGACTTCGACTTCGACTTCGACTTCGACTTCGACTTCGACTTCGACTTCGACTTCGACTTCGACTTCGACTTCGACTTCGACTTCGACTTCGACTTCGACTCGACTTCGACTCGACTTGACTTGACTTCGACTTCTACTTCGACTTCGACCTCGACTTCGACTTCGACTTCGACTTCGACTTCGACTTCGACTTCGACTTCGACTTCACTTCACTTCGACTTCGACTTCGACTTCGACTTCGACTTCGACTTCGACTTCGACTTCGACTTCGACTTCGACTTCACTTCACTTCGACTTCGACTTGACTCGACTCGACTTCACTTCGACTTCGACTTCGACTCGACTTCGACTTCGACTTCGACTTCGACTTCGACTCGACTTCGACTTCGACTCACTTGACTTCGACTTCACTTCACTTCGACTTCACTTCGACTTGACTTACTTCGATTCCACTCATCCTTGACTTACTACTCACTCACTCACTCGACTTCGACTTCGACTTCGACTTCGACTTCGACTTCGACTTCATGATCACTTCGACTCACTTACTCACTTCGACTCGACTCGACTTCGACTCGACTTCGACTTCGACTTCGACTTCGACTCGACTTCGACTTCGACTTCGCTCACTCACTCGACTCGACTCGACTCGACTCACTCACTCACTCGACTCGACTTCGACTCACTCACTCGACTCGACTTCGACTCGACTCACTTCACTCACTTCGACTTCGACTCGACTCGACTTCGACTTCGACTCGACTTCGTCACTTACTTCACTTTTCACTCATCCTCGACTCGACTACTTGATTCACTCACTCGACTTTTTACTACTTCGACTTACTTCGATTCTTTTCCTACTACTACTCTCCTCACTCACTCACTTCCTCACTTCTTCACTCATTATTGATTCGACTCACTACTTGCTTGACTTACTTCCCTTTTTCTTTTTTTCTTCTCTCTCTCCTCTTTCTTTTCTTCTCCTTCTTCTTCTCTTTATATTCTCCCTCCTCTTCTTCTTCTCTTCTTCTTCTTCTTTCCGCGTTGCTTTCTTTTTCGCTTCCTTCCTTCCTTCCTTCCTTCCTTCTTTTCTCTCCTTTTCTTCTCTCTCCTTTCCTTTCTTCTTCTTCTTTTCTTCTTCTTCTTCGCTTTTCTTCTTCTTCTTCTTCTTCTTCTTCTTTTCTTTTTCTCTCTCTTCTTTCCCTCGCCTCTCTCTCTTCCTTCTTCCTTCGCTTCCTTCCTTCTTCTTCCTTCGCTTTTTTCTTGCTTCCTTGCTTTTGACTTACTTGACTACTTTTATTATATTTCTTCTCTCTTCCTTCCTTCCTTCGCTTCGCTTCGCTTCGCTTCGCTTCGCTCGCTTGCTTCCTTGACTTGACTACTTGACTTCTTGATTCTTCTCTTCTCCCCTTCTCCTTCGACTTCCTTCGCTTCCTTCTCCTTCCTTCCTTCTTCTTTTTTCTCCTCTCCTTCCTTACTTTCTCTTCCTCTCCTCCTTACTCACTACTCCTTCTTCTCTCACGTTGCTTTTGCTTCTTGCTCTTCTTCCTTGCTTCCTTCTTGCTTCGCTTCGCTCGTTCTTCGCTTCGCTTGTTTTTCGCTTGATTACTTCGACTTCGACTTCGACTTCCTTCTTCACTTGTTCGTTCGCTTCCTTGCTTCGCTTCGACTTCGCTTCATTCGACTTCGCTTCGCTTCGCTTCGACTTGTTCTTCGCTTGCTTCCTTCGACTTCGACTTCGCTTGCTTGCTTCGACTTCGACTTCGACTTCGACTTCGACTTCGACTTCGCTTCGACTTCGACTTCGACTTCGACTTCGACTTCGACTTCACTTCGACTTCGACTTCGCTTCGCTTCGACTTCGACTTCTTGCTTCGCTTCGACTTCGACTTATTCCGTTCTCGCTTCGACTTCGCTTCGCTTGCTTGCTTCGCTTCGCTTCGCTTCGCTTCGCTTCGCTTCGCTTCGCTTCGACTTCGACTTCGACTTCGACTTCGCTTCGCTTCGACTTCGCTTCGACTTCGACTTCGACTTCGACTTCACTTCGACTTGCTTGCTTCGACTTCGACTTCGACTTCGACTTCGACTTCGACTTCGACTTCGACTTCGACTTCGACTTCGACTTGCTTCGCTTCGACTTCACTTCACTTCTTCTTTTTCTGTTTGCTTCTGTTCTCGTCCTTCGCTTCGCTTCGCCCTTCGACTTCCTTCGCTTCGCTTCGCTTCGCTTCGCTTCGCTTCCTTCGACTTCGACTTCGACTTCGACTTCGCTTCGACTTCGACTTCGACTTCGCTTCGCTTCGCTTCGACTTCGCTTCGCTTCGACTTCGCTTCGCTTCGACTTCGACTTCGACTTCGACTGCTTCGCTTCCTTCGCTTCCTGCTTCGACTTCGACTTCGCTTCGCTTCGCTTGCTTGCTTCGACTTCGCTTCGCTTCGACTTCGCTTGCTTCACTTCGACTTCGACTTCGACTTCGACTTCGCTTCGCTTCCTTGCTTCGCTTGACTTCGCTTCGACTTCGACTTCGACTTCGACTTCGACTTCGACTTCGACTTCGACTTCGACTTCGACTTCGACTTCGACTTCGACTTCGACTTCGACTTCGACTTCGACTTCGACTTCGACTTCGACTTCGACTTCGACTTCGACTTCGACTTCGACTTCGACTTCGCGACTTCGACTTCGACTTCGACTTCGACTTCGACTTCGACTTCGACTTCGACTTCGACTTCGACTTCGACTTCGACTTCGACTTCGACTTCGACTTCGACTTCGACTTCGACTTCGACTTCGACTTCGACTTCGACTTCGACTTCGACTTCGACTTCGACTTCGACTTCGACTTCGACTTCGACTTCGACTTCGACTTCGACTTCGACTTCGACTTCGACTTCGACTTCGACTTCGACTTCGACTTCGACTTCGACTTCGACTTCGACTTCGACTTCGACTTCGACTTCGACTTCGACTTCGACTTCGACTTCGACTTCGACTTCGACTTCGACTTCGACTTCGACTTCGACTTCGACTTCGACTTCGACTTCGACTTCGACTTCGACTTCGACTTCGACTTCGACTTCGACTTCGACTTCGACTTCGACTTCGACTTCGACATTCGACTTCGACTTCGACTTCGACTTCGACTTCGACTTCGACTTCGACTTCGACTTCGACTTCGACTTCGACTTCGACTTCGACTTCGACTTCGACTTCGACTTCGACTTCGACTTCGACTTCGACTTCGACTTCGACTTCGACTTCGACTTCGACTTCGACTTCGACTTCGACTTCGACTTCGACTTCGACTTCGACTTCGACTTCGACTTCGACTTCGACTTGGACTTCGACTTCGACTTCGACTTCGACTTCGACTTCGACTTCGACTTCGACTTCGACTTCGACTTCGACTTCGACTTCGACTTCGACTTCGACTTCGACTTCGACTTCGACTTCGACTTCGACTTCGACTTCGACTTCGACATCGACTTCGACTTCGACTTCGACTTCGACTTCGACTTCGACTTCGACTTCGACTTCGACTTCGACTTCGACTTCGACTTCGACTTCGACTTCGACTTCGACTTCGACTTCGACTTCGACTTCGACTTCGACTTCGACTTCGACTTCGACTTCGACTTCGACTTCGACTTCGACTTCGACTTCGACTTCGACTTCGACTTCGACTTCGACTTCGACTTCGACTTCGACTTCGACTTCGACTTCGACTTCGACTTCGACTTCGACTTCGACTTCGACTTCGACTTCGACTTCGACTTCGACTTCGACTTCGACTTCGACTTCGACTTCGACTTCGACTTCGACTTCGACTTCGACTTCGACTTCGACTTCGACTTCGACTTCGACTTCGACTTCGACTTCGACTTCGACTTCGACTTCGACTTCGACTTCGACTTCGACTTCGACTTCGACTTCGACTTCGACTTCGACTTCGACTTCGACTTCGACTTCGACTTCGACTTCGACTTCGACTTCGACTTCGACTTCGACTTCGACTTCGACTTCGACTTCGACTTCGACTTGGACTTCGACTTCGACTTCGACTTCGACTTCGACTTCGACTTCGACTTCGACTTCGACTTCGACTTCGACTTCGACTTCGACTTCGACTTCGACTTCGACTTCGACTTCGACTTCGACTTCGACTTCGACTTCGACTTCGACTTCGACTTCGACTTCGACTTCGACTTCGACTTCGACTTCGACTTCGACTTCGACTTCGACTTCGACTTCGACTTCGACTTCGACTTCGACTTCGACTTCACTTCGACTTCGACTTCGACTTCGACTTCGACTTCGACTTCGACTTCGACTTCGACTTCGACTTCGACTTCGACTTCGACTTCGACTTCGACTTCGACTTCGACTTCGACTTCGACTTCGACTTCGACTTCGACTTCGACTTCGACTTCAACTTCGACTTCGACTTCGACTTCGACTTCGACTTCGACTTCGACTTCGACTTCGACTTCGACTTCGACTTCGACTTCGACTTCGACTTCGATTCGATTCGATATCGATATCGATTTCGACTTCGACTTCGACTTCGACTTCGACTTCTACTTCGACTTCGACTTCGACTTCGACTTCGACTTCGACTTCGACTTCGACTTCGACTTCGACTTTGACTTCGACTTTGACTCCGACTTCGACTTCGACTTCGACTTCGACTTCGACTTCGACTTCGACTTCGACTTCGACTTCGACTTCGACTTCGACTTCGACTTCGACTTGACTTCGACTTCGACTTCGACTTGGACTCCGACTTCGACTTCGACTTCGACTTCGACTTCGACTTCGACTTCGCCTTCGACTTCGACTTCGACTTCGACTTGGACTTGCTTCGACTTCGACTTCGACTTCGACTTCACTTCGACTTCGACTTCGACTTCGACTTCGACTTCGACTTCGACTTCGACTTCGAACTTCGATTTCGATTTCGACTTTGACTTCGACTTCGACTTTGACTTCGACTTTGACTTCGACTTTGACTTTGACTTCGACTTCGACTTCGACTTCGACTTCGACTTCGACTTCGACTTCGACTTCGACTTCGACTTCGACTTCGACTTCGACTTCGACTTCGGTTGTCGTCGCTTCACTTCACTTCGATCCTCGCTTCGACTTCGACTTCGACTTCGACTTCGACTTCGATTTCGACTCGACTTCGACTTCGACTTTGACTTCGCTTCGACTTGACTCCGATTCCCCTCGACTTCGACTTCGACTTCGACTTCGACTTCGACTTCGACTTCGACTTCGACTGCTTCGACTTCGCTTCGCTTCGACTTCGACTTCGACTTCGACTTCGACTTCGACTTCGACTTTGACTTCGACTTTGACTCCGACTTCGACTTCGACTTCGACTTCGACTTGGACTTGTCTTCGACTTCGATTTCCACTTCGATTCGACTTCGACTTCGACTTCGACTTCGACTGCGACTTGGACTTCGACTTCGACTTCGACTTCGACTTTGACTTCGACTTCGACTTCGACTTCGACTTCGACTTCGACTTCGACTTCGACTTCGACTTCGACTTCGACTTCGACTTCGACTTCGACTTCGACTTCGACTTCGACTTCGACTTCGACTTC